>JAJIYU010001155.1:0-40281 GCA_030144865.1 Tinospora cordifolia | reverse complement strand
TTAATTATATGAATTTTTTCTATGTACGTATTCTTATAATATGTAGTATTAACATTTATTATGCTAACACATACCTTATTCACATATTAGCCAATATGTGTATTTATACTTCATTTTTATTTATTTCTCAAGCAATTCCTTAAATTTTATAATTAATTCCACTAAGTTGTAATTTTCATTTAATTATCCTAAATTTTATTATATCTCCAATATAAATTATTTTTCATGGCCAACCCACCATTTGCACCCAAAATTTCTTAAAATCTTTGAAATTAATCTATTTGATTTATTTTATTTATTTTTCTCAAACTTATTTATCTTTAATTATTTGACAAAATTTTGGGGTATTACAGTATGTAAACGACATCACTATTACTGGAAATGATAAGAAGGAGAAACAGAGCCTAAAACAATTTTTGGACAAAGAATTTGTGATTAAGGATATCAAGAGATTAAAGTACTTTCTAGGAACAGAAATGGCACTCTCCAAACAAGGAATCTTTATTTCTCAACAAAAATACGTCATATACCTACTTAAAGACACAAGGAAGCTAGCATACCATTTAGTAAGTACATTTATTGATCTTAATCACAAGCTTGGAGAAGCAAAAGGAAAAAAAATCCTACTGTGAATAAAGAGATGTATCAAAGGCTTGTAGAAAGGTTGATCTATCTTTCTCTTACAACATATGTTGCTTATGTTGTAGACTAGATACTACATATGTAGATTATAGTGAATCAATTCACTATTTTTGTAATCTTTATAGGTTGTGGGAGAAGGTTGTTTTTTCTTTTTGCTTCATGGATAAGTTGCAATAGGAGGTCAATCAGTTTTAACTTAGGACATTGGTTGTTCAGATAAAATACCATCCTTGATCTACATAATTGGTATTGGGACTCCTTGTCCCTTACCACTTTTGTACTTTTTCCATTTTATTTGTTTATAATATATAGTATCTTTTTTTTTAAACAAAGTTGTTTTTATTATTTAAGGTGTATATGAAAGTGTTTATATAAATTATAAAGTTGCTTTTGTGTTATAAATAGCTTAGGAAAATTATTTATAAGTGTTTTAGGAAGTTTCTAACTTGTTTCAAGGGGTAGTTATCTTGATAAGGAGGCCCACCTATGAAAACTCAATGGATCAAACAATACACTGATTGCATTTGTTTTTGAGCAATCTATTCTAATCATTATAAATGGTATGTCAAGGGAGAAAATACACAGTGATAGAGGACTGAGACAAGTCCTCTATATAATTGTAGTTGTATGTTCCGAATGGACTCATAAAAAAGGCCATAGAAAGAGGGAAGTTTAAAGGTTTTGAAGCTGGAAAAGATGGGATCTAGGTATCTTATAATCAAAATGCAGATGGCTGTCTGATATCCTTGAATCATCAAATAAATTTCAGAACATAGAACTAAGATAAATAAAATTCAAAATATGAACAATTAGAAAATCAAATCATGAAACAACCATAATCATGCATCATATTTTGAAATAAAGTCTAAGCATGATACTAAACATGGCATGAATATCATGAATGCATAAATCTAAACAAGGATCAAATATGAAACGAAAATATATTTAGAATACTATAATTGAAACTATTTTGATTTCTAAAGCCATACAAACAATGAACATGCTAGTAATTCGAATAAGAAAAAGGGGTGTTCTAGAAATCACTTCCACCTTGAGATGTATTTTTCCAAAAGTCTAGGAAAGCTCCCAACGTCTTTAGTAATTCCAAACACTATTAAAACAACTCTCTAATAGCTTTTAAATGCTGGAACTAAAAGCCTCTCACATTTTCACAAAAAAAAAATAAAAAGAAAAGAAGATGAAGAAAAAGTTTGAGAGTACTATTGTGAAGGATCTCTCTTGTTCTTAGAATGAGTGATTGTGAGCAACTTATGGGGGTTTATATAGGAGCTCATGAGCATATGGGACGTCCTTGGGCAGCTCTTGGGCAGCATGGGCAGCTTCCCACTTTTGAGCAAGTTTCCAAACACCAAAAGAGTAATATGGCAAGTTTGCACAAGGATCACTAAACTTGCCAATTTTCTTAGGAGCCATGATTTGGTTCTTCATTAAATTTCTTAATTAATAGTAAGGAATATCTTCAGACTTAGAATACTGCTAATATCACTATGGGATGTCCCAAGTTAGATCAGATCATGCTCATACAATATTCTTACTTGGATTCATAGCTTGTTCATCACACAACTCATATGAAAAACTTTCCTATTTTCTATTCTTGGACGTCAAGAATGGGGAGTATGTTATCAGCCTTGAGAGGACACTAGATCATGGTCTTAGGAATCCAATGTTGGCTCATCAAAACATTCTAATTAAGCTTACATGAGGGCTGGTACACCACATGGTCTCTTCCCTTGAGTTGATGCCAAAAGAGAAGGAAAGTTTCTAATTTTGGGACTTTCTAATTTTGATGGTGTGGGCAACAAGGGATGACTAGGGCTTGGCTCTAATTAGACATTTAACACTTCTAATTTGGTTGCTCATATACGCACTCACATGTGCATGGTTGGGACGTTTTTGGGTTATGTGGGTGTACACTTGATTATTCACTTTGGTACATGGGATCATTTTGTCTTGATTCCTAATCATGGGAGATGCCCCATACATGTGAATATACTAAATCATTCAAATGGTACGTAGGATCATTTTACATAGATTCAAATAAAGGAACATCCCATGGAATTTTGGGTAGGGTGAGGGTATACTCGATCACGATGTTTCACCCATGTGACTTGCACATGTTAGGGTGTATATTTATGTCATGATGACCTCATTACCACTCATGGGTTCACAAAAATTTGACAAAAATTAATATCTTATTATTCACAAAGAATTATGATTTATAACCTATAGTTTTGGTATCATATGAAAAAATTAAGAATTTCGATATATGGTTTGGCCAAATTGGTTTCCATTTACTTTCCTTATTTAGAACCCACTGAAGGCACTATGAAATGAAAACCCAAATCTTGGTCAATTGTTTTAATTTTTGGATATAATGTTTATTTTGTTAATTCATGTTATCCTGTTTCGTTTCGAGTCATTTCAAATCCCCGAAGTACCCTAAATGACAATTATTTCTAATTTGGACCCCTTGAAGGGCATTTGGCAAATGAAAATCCTAACGTTGACCAATTGTTCTAATTTTTGAATATGTTGTCCAATTAGTTGGTTCATGTCACCTTACTTCATTTCAAAATGAGAGTTTTGAAACTTACTAAATTTGGCCCTGAAATGAGCCTAGTTTCATTTTGAGCCCAATTGCATTGATTTGATGATAAATTTCACTTAAATTGAATATAGAAAATTCAGGGTATTACAACCTACCCTCCTTAGAAAAATTTTGTCCTCGAAATTTGTACATAACTAAGGATTTCTAGTGAAGGTGTGAATACTTTGTCTTCGTCTTGGTTTTGATTTCCCTGGTAGCTTCTTCAACCCCATGATGTTTCCACAGTACCTTCACTAACGGGATGTCCTTCGTTTGTAGACTCTGTACTTTATGATCGAGGATTTTAACTGTTGTTTCCTCATAAGTAGCATCATCTTGAATACTTACTTCCTCCCAATGCGTGATGTGAGAGGAGTCAAATTCGTGCTTTCTCCCATTTCCTTTAATGTATAGGACACAAGAGCTCAACATAGCCTCTAGTGTCTGGGTAACTCTCTCAAACTTACTGACTTGATCTAGATCTAGTTGGCAAAAATTAGCCACTTTAGTGAGATGATCCGCAGTTTCCTATATAGTGTTTTCTCCCTAAGTCTTAGGGTATCCTCAGTATATGAACTAAGGTCAGTATCTTATTTAGTTTTGTCTATTAGGCTTGTAAGTCATTCGTTTTGCCTTTGTTCACCCCCAATCTTATTGCAGAAGATCCGATGGGTAAGACATGTTGTAGAGATAGGCTTGTTTTTCATTTTTGGGTCATACCCAACCTAAAGTACTCAATTTATTTGAAGTTCAAGGTTTCTTTGTCATGCCACACCTCCATCTCAATGGACTCAACCACATGGCAAGCCTCGAGTTATTACTAACACTTTCTATTCCCAGACTTTCTATTTTGAACCTTCAAAATGTAACAATAAGGATTCTTAAGGGAATAAATTTCATTTATTGAAAAGAATAGGTACAAAACCTTATCAAAGCTTAAAACTCATAAATGCTAACATATAACAATTTTAAATAAAGGACTAATCAAGTTCTCCTAATATTTTTTTTATAATAGGGTCTCTAGGTTAGGTCTTGATCTTTTTGAGCCTCAATAGCAAACATTCTGGCTTGGTTCTGCCCACGACCCTAATTTTGCCCCTGATTGGCATTCTATTGTTGTCTTCTGCCATAAGAACGATCATTCTAACCTCATCTGTCACACCCCGACCCCCGTACTTGACGTCGTGTCTGTCAATCTGTGGCCCCGTCGTCAGGCGTCGCGCGGCTCCAAGCTCTGCGCATGGTCCGCCGAGGCCCCGGACGTGCGACAGATATCATCATCTATCTTTCTACCTCTATACACGAGGTTTAAATCATTTCTTTGATTTCAAATATTCATTTTTATCATGCTTCACTAAGCAGTTAGTTTCAAATCAAACCCAGCGGATGTTCAAAATCATATTTTTATACTGGAAATCCAGATAATAGTAGCGGAAGCACTTTTCAGATCAAATCATTCTAAATCATCGAACACTGTATAGTGTACCATAACTAAAAATCATCAGTTTATCAATCAAGATAAAACAATGTTCAAAATGGTAAAAACAGTCCTATATATACATATACAAAAATATGATACATGGCCCTCTGGCCCAAGTTCAAACATACATCATAAAAATTGTACAAAAACAGAGAGACAGTTTAACAAAAATATCACTCTCTCTCTCTCTCTTTGAGTCCCCAAATCTCTGGTCAACATCCTCACTGAGCGTTGGGCTCATGAGTACCTGTAAAATAAAAATGGGGTGAGCTTGAAAGCCCAGTGGAATTAACCGAAAGAGTGAACCACCCTCGGTATCCCAGTTGTGATCCTGAACACAATCAGGCACGACATTTTTATAACACAGAAGTCTACCTCTGAAACCACGACCCAAGAAGATACTGAAACCAAAGGAAAAATCCTCATGACTTTCTAAATTCGAGGGTCTCATACGGCCGCTCGCAGTTTGGCCTAGTTGGGGATACCCACGATGATGTCCTAGGACATCCGGAGAACCTCAACGCGATGTGCCACCAGTGCCCGTCCATCGCCCCGGTACGTGGAGTTCTTAATAAACCTTTAATGTTCTTTAGTTTCACAATCATAGTTTTCATTCCACACAACATATAGACATGCTTATTCAAATGCTATCCTAAACAAAGAAAGCAAATAATCACCCAGCAAATCATGATACCCTAGCATTATAAAGCGAATAACCAGTCATCAGGATATCATATCAATCATTCCACCCAAGGCATACATTCCTACCATGATATTAAGTACAGGAATTTAAACATAGATCATATTCCGTATCCTACGTCCGCATAATACTAAAGAGTGAGGAAGAGATAATCAACCCCACCTGTGTATGCCAGAATATCGTTGGGTCGTCGCTCCTCGCACAACAGGCCAATATCGTCAATTTGCATTATTAGATGGTAATGATACATTAATTTGGGCCTTTAATACACATCTAACACGACCCTAAGGGTCTGTTATCAATTATTGCTTTAGAGTGTACCCAAAAACACTCCAAGACGACATCCATGTCCATTGACTGTGGTTAGCACAATGTGGACCAAGGTCTACACACCATTTCTCACCCAATAGTGGGATTTCACCCATGTGTACACCATACGTGTGAGTTTCATTCCAGTTTAACACTTAAATCTAGTGTTTTGGACATCTAATAATCATTTAAACACATAAACCCACTAAGAAACGGTTGTTTACATTGTTTACTCACCAAAACCCATTGATCAAGCCTCAAAAACGGGATTCACTTTCAATGAAATCGATCCCTTCATTTCTATCACCAAACAACCATCCTAAATCCATCATACTAGTGTCCAAATACACATACAAGGGAAATACACAATGGTTCCTCATGTTTGGCTTGGTTTCCAGCCACTAAACTCAAAATACCAAGTTCATGAACGTATCTTAATCACTTTGATTCACAAGCTATTGACAACTACTCTTAGATGAGCTCAAAACTTAAAGAAAACTCAAAGAAAATCAGAGAACTCACCTGTGAATCACCCTTGTCGCTCCTCTCCAAATCTCGGATCGTTTTAGTGAAAAATGAGAAATTCTGCGCTTGAAATCTATATATAGCTCGCACACGGACCATGGTCGTCGTCAGACGGACCTCGGTCATCGGACAAGTTTTTTCTTCATAGACCTCGGTCTTCACTTTATGGACCTCAGTCACCCCTTTATGGACCGCGGTCGGCACTTTTCGGATCGCCTCACCAATGTGACCTAGTTTTCTCATTTTTGCACTTTTCCACTAATGACCGCGGTCGGCCTGTAAGGACCGCGGTCCACAGTATGTTCTGCACTTTTTCTGGGTTTTTTACATCACGGATCGCGGTCGGCATCAGACGGACCGTGGTCGGAAGCAAGATGCCTTATTTTTTAACACTTTTCCCCGCACGTTTCTAGCTATCCAAATGTTCTAATAAATTTTATCTTGATTAAATATCGTATAATGATCATTAAAAATAATTTTCCACTCATTTTTATATTTATTTTGAATTTTTAAAAATTCATATTGACTTGGATGCATTACAATTCTTAGGGTGATTACATCATCCCTGAGTGTTTTGTGGCTGACGAGCCTAAGTGGGTGTAGTCGGGCAGTTGCTTGCTACATGACCCTTTTAGTTGCACACATAGCACAGTCCCTGCTTCCTTACCTGTTCTTTTAGTTCATCTTTATTTTACCATTATTTCTGGGTCTGTGGTGCTTTCCCACCACTCTTATCCTTTCTCTAGGCCTTTGGGTTCTTTGTTTCATTACTAAGCCTCTTGTTCTTTCCTCTCAACCTCTGTAGAGTTCATGCCCTAGGATCCCTATATGTCTTTAAGCTTAGAGTCATAATAACTTTTTGAATCTCAATCTTAAGATCCTTAGCAAACCAATTAGCTTTGATTCTTTCTTCTTAGTCAGCTCCCAAGAGAACTTATCCAATTTAGAAAACTTTCTCTCGTACTCAGCTACAGTTAAGTCCTTCTGATTCAACCTGATGAAGTCCTCTTGCAGCTTCCATAGTGTCGTCTCTGGAAAGAACTTTTCATGGAAGACCTCCTTGAACTCTTCCCAGCTCATCTTTTCAACATCAATCTTTGTATCAGCAAACATTCGTACTATCATGACTCTAGATTCAGTTTCTAGGTTCTTGATCTGTTCAATGACCTAAAAGTTTTTCTTTTAGGTTCTTTTCATGCATGGGTACAGGATTTGGTCTCAAAGCAATAATGCATGCATATCACACAATCATACGATCACACTAGCACAACAGGTTCCAAGCTTCCACCTAAGCTTTAAGGTTCAAGTGTCTCATACCATTCTTCCCCTTCTACTTAGGTTTTCACCCAGAACAGAGTTGCACCTAAACAATTTCGCAAATTGCTTGATAACTAAGGTTTTCGAGCCTACTATATTCCACCGTCCCATACCAACGAGCATAGAGAAACCCGTTCTGCCAGAGTTAGCAATCATTCACCACACATGGTTCATCATTCTCCGAGTTAAGGCTTCCTCCATACCCCAAAATTCCTATGCATCCCATACTACATAAAACCCAAAAGATACAGAAGTTTCTCGGTCTCGTGTCCTGATCAAACAATTTTTTGATTTCACACAAGTTTTCGTCTCTAGCCTATGTCCTAGAGATTTATGTTTTTTATCCAATGTGCCACCCATGGCTACACCACGTTTCTACCTAGGGTCTTTCTCTGGACCTAGGGTTCAATCTAGTTGACTCACAACCTTTGTCTAGTCAAGATATCACATTTGGCATCTTTTTCGACTTCTATTCACTTTCTTGCCCTAATTTTCCACCATCTAATTTTCTTTTATAGAAAATAAGAATGTTCTTCAACTTCGACTACTCATATAAGCTGGTGGGACAACCTCTAGATCGGGCGGCGAGACCAAAGTCTGCTTAGCAACCACGCTTTCTAAGGTGGGATAACCCACCTCCCTTTCAATGTTTAGCTTTACTCAGGACAAGGCTTACCCACTATCAGCTCAACTTGTAGTTTTTGTATCCAAACAAAATATTTCAAAACATATCTTTCCTTTTTTAAAACACTTTCTAAAACATTTTTCAATTTTAAAAAATAGAAGGTAGGGCACTAAAATTTTAATTCAATTCAATATGAAGTCCTAATTTGAGTTTCTAATTCTTGTCAAGCAACTAATGTTTGACTTTCTAATTCTAGCCGACAACACAAGTTTAGGCTTGACTTTCTATTTTTAGCCCAAGGCACCTAAAACCTAGGCTCTGATATCACGCTTGTAACACCCCAACCCCCACATTCTTTGAGTATTGGACATAACCACCATTCTTTGACATTGGACTTAACCATTTGGTGAGTTGGGTCCATGTTACTTTACAAGTGACACACACTTGACTTTCTATGTCCATTATCCCATGCCTTAATGCAAATTAAGAATACATAATCCAACTTTAATTGAACAAGGCCACATTGTAAGAGATAAAAGAAATACTAGTCTTTATTAATTCATAAAGGGAAAAAGTACATAACTTTTAATTAAAAACAATTTCGGCGGAATCAAAACTTGGCAACATACCTACATAGAAACTTTCCAAACATATTAAGAAAAACATCTCCTAACCAAAATCTGTGGCATGATCAACTTCCTGAAAAAAAAAATAAATAAATAAGAGAGGAAGGGGTGAGCACAAAGCTCAGTGGATATTTTTTAAACAACCATTTTTCAAATTCAAACCAATAACACATTCATATTTCAAACACTTGCATACATTAGGCATTTCAAGCATCCATTTGTTTAAAGTTGAGACTTTAGACCAAAAGGATTTTTAAGCCCTTGATGTTCTTAACAAAGTACCTCCTTAGAGTGAAATATAGCTTTTCTTAGCTAATTTCATTGGACTTGTGAAACTTAAGGGACCTTACCCACCAACCAAGTACTTTGGTCTAAAAACTATATGAACTAATTATATGAAAAGGACATCCATAACAACCCACACGTTTGCCATGATGGTACGTGGTTATTTTTGCCATCTTCTTTTGTTAAATCCTATATCCTTGAATCATCAAATAAATTTCAGAACATGGAACTAAGATAAATAAAATTCAAAATATGAACAATCTGAAAATCAAATCATGAAACAACCATAATCATGCATCATACTTTGAAATAAAGTCTAAGCAGGATACTAAACATGGCATGAATATCATAAATGCATAAATCTGAATAAGAAACAAATCTGAAACTAAAATATATTTTAGAATACTAGAATTGAAACTATTTTGATTTCTAAAGCCATACAAACAATGAACATGCTAGTAATTCAAATAAGAAAAAGGGGTGTTCTAGAAATCGCTTCCACCTTGAGATGTATTTTTCCAAAAATACAGCAAAGCTCCCAGCGTCTTTAGTACTTCCAAACACTAATAAAACAACTCTCTACTAGCTTCTAAATGCTGGAACTAAAAGCCTCTCATGTTTTCACTAAAAATGAAACAAAAAGAAGATGAAGAAAAAGTTTGAGAGCACTATTGTGAAGGAACTCTCTTGTTCTTGGAATGTGTGATTGTGAGCAACTTATGGGAGTTTATAGAGGAGCTCATGATCATATGGGACGTCTTGGGCAGCATGGGCAGCTTCCCACTTTTGAGCAAGTTTCCAAACACCAAAAGAGAAATATGGCAAGTTTGCACAAGGATCACTAAACTTGCCAATTTTCTTAGGAGCCATGATTTGGTTCTTCATTAAATTTCGTAATTAATATTAAGGAATATTTTCAGACTTAGAATAATGCTAATATCACTATGGGATGTCCCAAGTTAGATCAGATCATGCTCATACAATATTCTTACTTTGATTCATAGCTTGTTCATCACCCAACTCATATGAGAAAGTTTGCTATTTTCTATTCTTGGACGCCAAAAATGGGGAGTATGTTATCAGCCTTGAAAGGACACTAGATCATGGTCTTAGGAATCCAATGTTGGCTCATGGAAACATTCTAATCAAGCTTACATGAGGGCTGGTGCACCACATGGTCTCTTCCCTTGAGTTGAAACCAAAAGAGAAGGAAAGTTTCTAATTTTGGGACTTTCTAATTTTGATTGTGTGGGCAGCAATGGACGACTAGGGCTTGGCTCTAATCAGACATTTAACACTTCTAATTTGGTTGGTCATATGTGCATGGTTGGGAGATTTTTGGGTTATGTGGGTGTACACTTAATCATTCTCTTTGGTACATGGGATCGTTTTGTCTTGATTCCTAATCATGGATGCCCCATATATGTGAGTGCACTGAATCATTTAAATGGTACATAGGATCTTTTTACATAGATTCAAATAAAGGAACATCCCATGGAGTTTTGGGTAGGGTGAGGGTACACTCGATCATGATGTTTCACCCATGTGACTTGCACATGTTAGGGTGTATGTTTATGTCATGATGACCTCATTACCACTCATGGGTTCACAAAAATTTGACAAAAATTAATATCTTATTATTCGCAAAGAATTATGATTTATAACCTATAGTTTTGGAAACACATGAAAAAATTAAGAATTTTGATATATGGTTTGGCCAAATTAGTTTTCATTTACTTTTCTTATTTAGAACCCACTGAAGGCACTATCAAATAAAAACCCAAATCTTGGTCAATTGTTTTAATTTTTTGATATGATGTTTATTTTGTTAATTCGCGTCATCCTGTTTCATTTCGAGTTATTTCGATTCCCCAAAGTACCCTAATTGACAATTATTTCTAATTTGGACCCCTTGAAGGGCGTTTGGCAAATGAAAACCCTAATGTTGACTAATTGTTCTAATTTTCGAATTTGTTATCCAATTAGTTGGTTCATGTCACCTTACTTCATTTCAAGTTGATTTGGGTCCTTAAGGATCACTAAATGAGAGTTTTGAAACCTGTTAAATTTAGCCCTAAAATGAGCCTAATTTCATTTTGCACCCAATTACACTATTTGATGATAAATTTCATTTAATTGAATATAGAAAATTCAAGGTATTATAGCAGATGACTGTTTGATGCTCATTAATAATGATACGGATAACATTGATTATGTTATGAGAATCCTAAAAGCATTCCACAGATTTTTAGGGTTAAAATTAATTTTAGGAAAATACAGATGACAGGATTAAATATGAAGAAGATGGACGTTATGGATATTGTTAGTAGAATTAGGGTAGAAAGGGGGAATTAGCCCACTTAGTACCAATTAGGGGATCCAAGGAAAATATCATTATGGGAACCAATTATCCAAGCATTCCAAAGAAGAATTGAGGGGTAAAGATAGAACTATCTCTCTATGGGAGGTAGGCTACTTTTTAGGAAATCAATCTTGAAGCAATACCAACATATGTTATGCCAATCTCTTCAAAATCCCAAGAAAAGTAGCAGAGCTGATTGAAAAGTTGAGAAGAGATCCTTTTTTGGAAGGAAGAAGGAGAAAAGGGGCGAAAACTAGTCAAATGGAAGCAGATACGTAGGTCAGTGGGGAAGAGTGGTTTGGGGTTAAGTAGTCAATAATGAAAATAATGAAAATAAAGAATTTGTTATTAAGGATCTCGAGAGATTGAAGTACTTTCTAGGAATAGAAGTGACACTCTCCAAAAGGAATCTTTATTTCTCAACAAAAGTACGACATATACCTACTTAAAGACACAAGGAAGCCAGCATGCCATTTAGTAAGTAGATCTACTAATCTTAATCACAAGCTTGGAGAAGTAAAAAGAAAAAAAATATCCTACAGTGAATAAAAAGATGTATCAAAGGCTTGTAGAAAGGTTGATCTATGTATTTCTTACAACATATGTTGCTTATGTTGTACACTAGATACTACATATGTAAATTATAGTGAATCAATTCACAATTCACAACCTTAAAGACATTCATTGGTAAGCAATTAATGGTATCTTACAATATCATAAAGGGACTTTGGGACCAGGTATTTTATTTAAACCTAGAGCAAGTAGCCTCAAGAACTTTTTCTCTTTTGACAAGAAAACTTAATCTATTGACAATATGCATACATACAGGTGCACACACATAAATATATTACTAATGATGGAACCTGGATGAAATTGCTTTTTAATAAACCAAATAGGTCAAATTGGATAAATATTTTAAACTATGAGTTCCCTAAGATTCATAACCTAAAGCTAAATTTGAGAACTTTTCCATTTAAATGCTTAAATCTAGGAAATGATAGATCTATGTCGATTGAAGCAATAAATATTCATCTTGTATATTGTGTTTTTTAGAATATGTATATAGTTGGGTTGTGGAGCTAGGAACTAAAAACTTAATGCATTGGACTAATTCTAAATATCCCCTTGTACTCCTAATGAATGCGTTAATGTGTATTTAACTTACTCTATCTTCTATTTTTTTTTGCTTATTCCTTTTATTTATTCACTGTAGATGGATCCAAGGCCGTCTGATCCATCATTGTTGACCCTACAGAGCCGCCATCATTCTGGTCCTATATGGGCTGGCCAGGTATTTAATCAATATTTATCATTACTAATGAAGGTCTACTTTTTCTATTTCATATATTTGACTATTGTTTTTTTGTTATAGGACATGGCCAAGCTGCATTGCCACCGTCGGTAAGCTATGATACAGCATACATTCCCGTTAGAAGACAGGATTATACCATATTTACAGAGAGCCAAATTTTGTGTCATTGCCCGAATGGGCTACATCGAGCTCGACTGGGACTTGATCACAGCGTTGATTGAGCGATGTAGGCAGGAGACTCACACATTTCATCTAGCAATAGGTGAGGTGACCATAACGTTATAGGATGTAGAGATTCAGTTGGGTTTTCTCATTGATGGTGTCATCGGATCCACAAAATTGGATTATGATGCGCTTTATGTTGAGTTACTTTGCTTTGTTCCGGAGGCACGTGAGAGGCAAGGGGGCAGACCTAAGCTTTCCATTCTTGCAGATAGAATCCCTTTACCAGAGGATGCCACAGACCTCCAAATTGAACGATATGCACGGGTGTACATTCTGCAGCTAATTAGAGGTTGCCTAATCTCGGATCAATTTAATAATTTAGCGCATCTAGTATACTTACCTCTACTTGCTGATTTCAACCAAGCTAGCGAGTACTCATGGGATAGTGTGACATTGGTGTGGCTATATTGTCAAATGTGTCATGGAGTTTACTACGAGAAGAAAGGGGTGTCAGGGGCTCTTATTCTGTTACAATTGTGGGCATGGGATCAATTTCCTTTCTTGGCGCCACATAGAGCCTATCATGTCCACAATTATCATCATGCGCATCTACCGATACCACCTCCATTGGGATATAGGTAAGGTGATATTTAGTTCAAAACTAGTCTTATATCATAACACAATTTCAAGAAATTAGATTTTTTTCACTACTTGTTCTTTTATTTGTAGGTGGAGAAATGCTCTATTAACAACACAAGTTCCAATGCATGTCTTGATTAAGTATAGGGAGATGTTGGACATCCAATCTGCTGACCAGGTAACTTTTAATACTTATTGCTCTCCAATATTGAAATTTCATAGTGTTTTATGCAATGGTTATAACAATATTGTTATTGTTTTTTAGGTAATTTGGATGTTGTACATAGAAGACGTGATCGATGAGTTGATTGCATATTGTCAGTGTGGTCGAGACATTTGGCGAACAGTTTCCCCCCTTATATATTTTGCCATAGTCGAGCTACATTGTCCTGATCATGTGTTAAGACAATTTGGAATGTATTAGACTATCCCTAAGCAATGCAATACCCGTATTGATCTTCATGATACAAATTTTTAGAGGTCAGCCAGACTGTGATTGGCTTACATTCCATAGAAAGTATGTTGACCTATGGGAGGAATGAGCACAAAATTTGGCAGAAGGTGTACTTTATGAGGGTGAAGGCACTCCAAATAGTAGTTACTATGACCCATACATGGTATGGTACCAATCATTAACACGAAGGTTTATGACCATAAATTGGCTACTTTCCATTTTTTTGGTGAGAATGTGATTATTTCATTGTGGATTTATGCTTTGATTACTTGTCATGTACTTAACTTTTTGGTTTTTTTATTTCTAGGCTAGTCAATTAGCTCAAGTTCACTTACTTAGTCAAAATCCAAATGATGCTTCAATGCAAGAGATTGAGAGGGTTGCCAAGTCTTCATTGGAATCGGTGCATGCAAAGTACATGATACAAGGGGAAGGTAGACAACATACACCAACCCATTATGATGCAGCTACTCCTAGTACAAGTGTTATTCCTTTAGCTTCATTCACCACAATTTATACCATGACACCACACGAAGATACGTTGGTGTACCCAGGTATGTCTATGGATCATGATTCATCCGGTGCTACATTCCAAGCTGAGCATTATTGGGTGATGAGAGTTTGGGTACTGTTGTTCGTGTGGATGAACTTATTTGGCTAAGAAGGGGCAAATAAGGGAATAGGCAATGCAGAGGACAAGTTAGAAACACTACTGAGGCACATGATACTCATTCAGATGATCTTCCTATGCAACCTCCATTGCAGCAATATAATAGGGTGCACTTGCAGTGTAACAAACAACGTCATTGGTCACTTTTTGGGATAGAATGATGATTGTTATTATGGTGCACTATGCATAGGTAATTGATATTTATGTAGTCATGTATTGATTATAGATGTTATAGGTGCAATTTTTTTCTTTAGCATATTATACAATTATATTGCCATTGGGCTTTATGTCAAAATAAGCTTGTTCTCTTTTCTTGATGTAACATGATGTTATATATTGTAGCTATGAGTGTGGGTGTGAATTTGAAAATTGAATCAAAGAGTTGTTGACATAGTGAAGCAACACAGGTTTTAAATTATAATGATTATAAGAGTTTTAGTTCTTTTCTACTTTTGTTTTTGGTCTGTTATACAGCAACTACTATTCAAATACTTTGGAAATAGTATATATATATATGACCACTATCAAGCATAAAAAAAATACTCAGTTGATCATTTATGATTGAATTGCGGTTGCAGACAGACACACACACACATACATTAAGAATGTTGAGTAGAAATCTTGTTTTGATTCTAAAAGTGTGTCTAAGCTCAACAGGAGGTAGTTATAGTAGTTAGTGATGTCAGAATGAAAGTAATTAGTTAAGAAACACATGTTGATTATTGTTCTGTCCATGTGCAGGTCAGTAATCAGTTAAAAGGACACTTTGCATCTTTTCATAATGAATAACATGAGGTCAATGATTCAAGCTACATGTATACATTTGTAGTGGTTGAATTAAATTAAACACATATTACTTTTTTAGTTCTTAACTGTTATTGCCTCAACATTCTCTATGCATTTGTATTTTGATAAAATCAGGGAGTTGGCTTTCAATAAGTCTGATTCAGACTATTTTAAAAAAGCATTTTCAGCTACAGATTCTGGAATACATCCTTTAGTCCCTTATTTTACATTATTTGTTGCCAATGAGGTAGCATTCATGCCATCCTTTTTTGCTTCCTCTTTTATTTATTTATACAATTTGATAGATAATAGATATCTAATCATATATTCCCATTTATGTTTTAACATCAGGTTACACGTGGTTTGAATGATTTATCTCTTATGTTTGCTATGATGCACATTGTCTCGAGCCTTCTTCAAAATCCACATATACATATAGAAACTTATGTAAGTATCACATTTATACCAGGTAAAAATTTATAATCTATTAGACTTTGCAGGAAAAAATATTTATCATTGCCAAGTCTAGTGATATTTATTTTCCCTTTTTAGGTACACCAGCTAATGCCATCTATAATTACACACCTTGTTGCCAAGCGATTGGGGATCAGGTTGTTTGACAACCATTGGGAACTCAGAAAGTATGCTGCAAATATAGTCGCTTCAATATGAAAGAGGTTAGATCTCTCTACTGCTATCACTTAATTATCTTCTCTGATTTCCATGAATTATGAATGCATTGTGCAATTGAGTGAGAAATCTCTTGTTTGTTATAATGACAACTGGGAATTCATAGAAAGAAGATGGACGTAAATCATAGCTCTTTTGAATGCAAAGTTAAACACCTTTTGATCGGTGATTATCAATCTCAGAAAGTTACTTAACCCATGACCTTTGTTTTTTTTTCAATAAAGATAAAGAGGAAAGCTAACATGGAGACAGCCATGCAGTAGCCACCACTTAAGAAGATTGCAACTAACGTTGTGGTGAAGGGTGCACTTACAAATGCTGCTGGTGCAATAATGGGGCTGTAGGCAGCTGTGGCAAATGGATGTCCTGTGCCACCTGGGGAGTCCATCATGAGCCCATCATCATCGTCTAGATAGATCATAAATGCAAATACCACTATTTTTGTTGGCAACAATAGAAGAAGAGAAAAGAGCGAAGGCCAAGTTCTCAAGGCATTAGTTGTGCTATCTCATGCTTGGAAGGATGATATAGATGCAGGGCATCTTCTGGCATCACTCTTCGAGCATTTTGGTGAAACCATATTGTCTTTTACTACTTCACCTTAGTTGTCCTTGTTCTTGTGATCAAATACAAAGTAGTTTTTCTCCTTTTTTTTAAGCCCCAAAAAAAAGTTCACAAAAAGTTGTGTAAATTAGCATTAAGTATTATGTGAACATAGTAAATCTGTTCACTATTTTGATAGCAATTCTTAATCTTATTTTCATCATATAATGTTCTATCTTCCAATAGTGTTTGAACTTTTAGGTATTACACTTACTCCAAGGCCTGTTAATTACTATACCAGAGCTAAACATTCATGCATGAATGGAATAGTAAGTTAGGAGTTATGAACATGTTGTGATTAAATGTAATTCATTAGTATTCATTCTAAGAAAAACTTCTTGCTAGGTTGTGTAATTACAGTGCCCAGATTTTACTTTAGTCTTATCCTTACACATGGGTTTAATAAAAATATTGAGAGATGTAATAAAAGAAAGAAAGACCATGAAACTCGATATGCAAATATACTTAGAAACCCAAAAACCATCAGAGAGGAAGAATTTTTCTAACCGAATCCACTTAAGAAAAAAAATTGGCACATGCCTTAAGAAAGAAAATTGGCACCTGCCTGAAGAGATCTTTTTACAAAGAAAGTGTATTTTGTAAAGACGCTTTCTTTGGACACAGAAAACGTCTTTACGAAAGACACTTTCATGAGTTGGTTTTACAAAGACATGTAAAGACGCTTTCTTTGTTCAAAAAGTGTCTTTACAAGGAAAGCATTTTTACAAAAGACGTTTTCGAGGCGACCATTTTTTCCAATTGTATTTTCTCACTTACATGGCAACCAGATTTACTTGAATTGTCACATGTACATTTAATGTAGAAAACTGAGTATATTAGGTATAACTTTTAAAATTAGGTATTTTAAAATTAATTTTAAATATTTAAGATAATCAAGGAAAAACCCTCATTCATTGGGTAGTTGTTGAACTAAAACTATCTAGCCCTTCGATATTCAGTGAGTCATTAGAGTGGAACTACAAATAAAAATTATGAGAACTTTGGCTTCAACTAAAAATGAAGTGTCTAATTTAAAAGTGAGTATAACAATATATGTATTAGTTTAAATAATTTTTTAATTTCCAAATTAATATAAGTAAGCGTCTAACTTTAATATTTAAATTGCATTAAAAAGTTGGCCAATATTTATTATAAACCTGGGATAAAAGATTTGAGGGATGGTTCTGGGCTAAAATTGTTCAAATCCCAACAAATTCATGGAGAAAGCGATTCATGATTCCGCATTGATAATTGTTACAGGCTTGCGACTTGTGAGGTTAGGGATGGTGTAAGTGCTGGCCGGAGGAAATGCATTACTTGTTTATTGCGCCCCCAATATTGACTTTTATTGCATATAAATTGTCACGGTCACACACCCTCTTTTGATTTTTCCCACCGATGCACCCTTTTTTGTTTTTTTTATTTTTGCCACGGACACATCCTTTTATGGGCATGAAAGTGTCTGTTTCATTTCACTTTTAGTTTGGGGCTGTGGCAAGCACTTTTACTTTTGTTTTCTGCAGCAGCTTAATGTTAAATCTGTATTATTTTTCATTTACAATTTTTTTTAATATACATACGATATGCCAGTTTTAGTTATGGAACATCTAGAAATAATGTTAAATTGAAATGTAAAGAAACTGATATAAACGCAAAAAGAAAAAAACACGAAAAAAAGTGTTAGAGTTGGTTACACATGCGCATATATTTGTGAGAGATACTAAAGACTTTGATTGGTTTATGACTTAGTTAAGTTATAATTCTTTGAGGAGTTTTGATGTTGAGTTTAATGTTATCACGATTTTAAGGATGTTATCTCATATTGGTTGTCAGCAAGATAAGTTTTGAGGTGTACCGACTTGTATTTTTAGACATTGAGTCAATGAAGTCGACATGTATTTTTATATACGAATTAATAAACTATGAATAAGTACCTACACCTAACAGAGTTTGCTTATAACAACAGTTATCATGCAAGCATAAAAATGGCACCGTATGAAGCTCTCTATGGGAAGCCTTGAAGATTACCAACCTGTTGGGCTAAACTTGAAGACCACGTGCTTATTGGGCCTGATCTAGTAGCAAGGATGAACAATCAAGTAAAATAGATACAGAAGAGATTGACTACTACACAAAGTAGACAAAAGAGCTATGTCGATAAAAGGGGAAGACCCCTTGAGTTTTAGGTGCGTGATAGAGTGTTCTTGAGGATAAGCCCTCAGAAAGGAATCAAAAGGCTCGGATACAAAGAAAAATTATCACCCAGATTTATTGGTCCATTTGAAATACTTAAAAGAATTGGTGAATGTGCATACGAATTAGATCTAACAAACATAATGTGCTTAGTTCACAACATGTTTTATGTGTCAATGCTAAGGAAGTATGAACCTGACCCCTCTCATGTAATTTATTGGGAAGATGTGGACATTTAAGATGATGCCACGTATGAAGAAGAGGCAGTTAGAATTCTCGACTGCAAAATACAAAGCTTGAGAACAAAGGACATATCCTTAGTCAAAGTTCTCTGGAAACATCATGGAGTAAAACAGGCCACTTGGAAGCTAGAAAGCGAAATGAAGGATAAGTACCTAAACCTCTTCACAAGGAGTACATAACTGAACAACACCCGAATGAACAAGTAAGTACAAATTTCGAAGATGAAATTCCTTTTCACGAGGAAAGTATTGTAATACCCTAAATTTTGTTTTTTTTATGACTATAATTGAATGTCCAACAACCTTAGTCAACAAAGATTGACCATTATCAAAAAAGTCATAAATAACAAGAAAATGTCATAATTTTGTTAACATATTTGAAAAGTGTTACAAATAGTAAAAATTGATAAATAGAATCATAAATAGTAAAATCGATTAGTAGTATGATAAATAGTAAAGTTAACTAATAATAATATGAATAGTGAAAATTGATTAATAGTATCATAAATAGTAAAATTGACTAATAGTGTCATGAATAGTAAAGTTAATTAATAATATCATTAATAGTAAAGTTAATTATTAGTTTATTTAAAATATTTAAGTAAACTTTACCTTTAATTAATAACTTCATTTTCATTAAAAAAAGTACATCAATAGTATTTTTCAACAACTGCCATTATCACCTTTAATTAATAACTTCATTTTTAATTAAATAAAAAAAATACATAAATAGTATTTTTCAACCACCACCATTATCATCTTTAATAAATAATGTCATTTTCAATTAAATAGAAAAAAATTAAAGTATATAATTATAATCTCTAATCACTACCACTATTATCTTTAAATAATTAAAGAGGATAGTGCCAAATTTAATTAAATAAAAATAAAAAAATAATATTTTTCAACCACCACCACTATCATTGTTAATTAATTAAAGAGGATAGTACCAATTTTAATTAATTAAAAAATAGCTTTAAAGTACATGAATAATGTGTTGTAAACCACTATTATTAATACTTACAATTGCTTACAAACAAGCATGGATGACCCCCTTGTCTCTCCATTAATCTAAGCTAACCACTACCATATCCTAAATATTAACCTTAATGATCAAAGCTCTACTATAAATAAAGAGCCTCTCCTCCCATTTTCCTCACACCAAATTGAAGTATTGAAGTGTGTTTGAGAGGAGAAGAAGAGGAGGAAAGTTTGGAAAGAAGAGTAGCTAAATGTAATAGCTTAAAATTTTGTCAACAAAAGTTATTAATGAAATAACAAAAATTCATTGAGAAAAAAATTCTAAGGCAAAGGAAAACGTGTTAATGGAAATATCAATTAAATAGAATTAATTATGAAATTTAATGAGTTGCTTTCATTTATTAAGAAATAAAGAATGAAAATATATATAGGTATAGACATATATTGTAGGCATGTTAACATATGTATATAAAAAAATATACATAATTGAATAAAAATGAAGTATGCTTATATTTATCAAAAAAATAATAATAAATAATAATAATAAGTATAACATTAAATAAGTATCAATTTATAATTTTATAAATGATTATTTGAAAATAAAATATAAAGTAAATAAAAATATATGAAAATAAAAAATGTAGATTATTTAATTTTTGGTATTAAAAATATTAAAGAAATAGAAAAACATCTAATAAATACAATATTAAATAATTAGAAAGGGAAAAATATTAGTAAGTCCATAAAACGACATGACTTGTGCAATAAAACCAAGTTTTCATCAATTAGAAAGTGTCTAATTAGCAAAATTCGGATCATAGCAACCTTAGAAAGTGATTTTGGTATTAGAAACTGCATCCAACGGCCAGAAACACATCATTCGCACGATTTAAGATCTCACGGTCACGATCAAAACCAAAAGCGGCACTCGAATGCATCGAATCAGCCAAAATCCAACGGCCCACACTTAATCAATCAGATCCAATGACTCACGGCTCAGGCACAGGAGATGATCGCGAATGTGCTAAAATCGAGGAATATCCAACGGGCCAGAACAAAAACCTAGTCGGAGATCGTGAAGACACCACGATCGAGGATCATCCAACGGCCCGGACGGAGTTCGTTGATCACGATCGTGAACTGTACACGGCAATCGATGCACATCCGATGGCCCAGAAAGACTCACTCCGATCAATCGCAAACTGCACACCACGATCGATGGACATTTAACGGTCCAAAAATACTCATACCGATCCATCACGAACCAAATACTGCGCTCGAGGAAGATCTAACCGCTCAGATTAAACCTGCCCGATCGGTGATCTACGCTCGATCGAGAATGATTCGATGACCAGGATCGTTTGCTCTAAAATAAAAAATCGAAAATCCGAACAAATCTGAGATAAATGCTTTAAAAATCCAAAAATTGGTTTTTAAATTCCCAAAAATTTCCAAAAGATGCACTTGCTAATCTCCTATGCTTAGGGGGCACGAAATTTTGAAGAGTTGGCAAGTTTCCCACAAGATGACACCACAAACTTGCAATTCTCTACCCTTTTGAACTCTATATAAGCACCCCCCATGCTCACAATTCATCTCATCCCAAGAAACAAGAGTTGAATTGTCATCTTGTTCTCTAAGCCCTCTTATTGGCTCCCCTTTTCACCATTCTTTTCCCTCTTGAGTGTGAGAAGTTCTTGATTTGGAGATTCTTCTTGGGTGATTTTCTTAGTGCTTGAACATTGGGAGCTCTTGTCCAAACTTTGGGGGAAACTACATCTCAAGGTGGAAGTGATTTCTCTTATACCCCTTCTTCTTATTCAAAGTTCTAGCATGTTCATTGGTTGTTTGGCTTTTGAAATCAAGAATAATTTTAGTTTAAGCATTTTGAAATATATTTTAGTTCTTGTTCGAATTTATGCATGCATAACAATCATGCCATGTGTAGTATCATGCTTAGGTTTTATTTCAAAGTATGATGCATGATTTTGAATGTTCCATGATTAAATTTTCAGTTTGATCATATGCTGAATTTATTTATTTTACTTTCATGTTCTAAAATTTACCTTATGGTTCAAGAATGTATGATTTAACAAAGATAATGGTGATAATAACCACGTACCATCATATCACACAAGTGCGTTGCTATGGATGTTCTTTTCATATGATTAGTTCATATGGTTCTAAGATCAAAGTACTTGGTTGGTTGGTAAGTGCCCTTGAAGTCCAAAAGTCTAATGAAATTGGCTAAGAAAAGCTATATTTCACTCTAAGGAGGTACTTTGTTAAGAACATCAAGGGCTTCAAAACCCTTTTGGTCTAAAATCTCAACTTTAAACAAATGAATGCTTGAAATGCCTAATGTATACAAGTGTTTGAAATATGAATGTGTTATTGTTTTAAATTTAAAAAATGGTTGTTTGAAAAAGATCCACTGAACTTTGTGCTCACCCCTTCCTCTCTTTTTTTTTCAAGAAATTAAATTATGAAGACCATGAAAATTTGAATAGTTATAATTTAGCAAGTTTCTATTTTTTAAAGTTTCTTTTTAATGTAAGGGCGTGTTGCCCAATTTTGAGTAAGTCTTCCGCTGGAATTTTATTTTGTTTTAGAGGTTATAAGTTTATTTGATCAACAATATAATAATTTACATTATAAAGTTATGTACTTTCTTTTTATGAATAAAGAAGTTAAAATTTTCTTTATCTTTAATTGCCTTGATTTTATTGCATGATATTTGTATTCTTGAATCTATTCTAAGGCATGAGGTATTGAAAAATAGAAAGTCAAGTGTGTGTCACTTGTAAAGTAACATGACCCAACTCGCTAAATGGTTAAGTCCACTATTGAATAATGTTGGTTATGTCCAAAACTCAAAGAATGTGGGGGTTGGGGTGTTACACTAAAGTTGAGGTATAAGTTCTCTTATTAGTTTCTTTAAAATTAATTTTCTATTATTTCATTCAAAGTTTTAATTACATTATGGCCTAAAATTCTTTTTCTTTTCATTCTAAAATTCTAGGTAAGTTCTTGAAAACCATAGAATGTCCAAAAAGGTCCAAACCCTTCACAACCAAAGTGTAGCCAGAATAAGCATTTCAAAAAAAATATTTGCCCAACATCAGTTAGAAAATAGTAACTTTCATGCCATTTGTCGAATGGTGGAGGCATGATCTAAGTAAAATGCCACTACCATGTTAAACTATGTCAAACCCCAATTGGATAGCCGAAGCCCCCAAACCGACCTTCCAAAAATTGTTGCACAAAAAGGGGATAAATTCGCAAACTAACAGATTCATGTGTGTTTCTGTTCAAACATTGTTCTGGCTAAGGAAAACAGTCATTGTCATGACATTCTTCATTGCGAGCATTATAAGATAAACCCAAGAGTCACATAAAACGGACTTCCAAAACTCAAGTTATGGCTTCTTTAAGTTTAGTGTACTGTAGATGTAAATTAGACATTAAATAACCCACGTCAAAGTTCATGAGTTACTTTGAAACCAAGAACACTTAGAGATTATTTTGAACCTAAAGTCAAGTTTAGAAGCTAAAAGGAATTCCTACTAAGACTCAAGTCTTTTATAGGAATTTTGGAGGACCAGCATCACTACAAGTATCAAACAACATAACAACACAAGAATTTAAGGGAGTCAACTATCGAGGTGGAAATGATTACCTTGTTCTCTAGTATTATTTGCATTTTAATGTTGAATATGTGATGTTTACATTGTTTGAATGCCTAGAAGCATGTTATGACGTTGATTAAATGATTTGTGAATGACATGAATATATGAATGCTAGACTAACATAAGTTATATGTCCATGTTCAGTGTTTACATGCTTTTATGCTTCTATGAAATGATTGTTGTCATATTTATAAAATAATCAGCATGATTACGTTATTGTACAATGATGTTTTATATATAATGAAATGTTTGTTAATACATAAGTAAAGACAATTTTAAAATTGAACCATGTACTGTCTTAGTGGTTCATGGAGGATCACTGTAGGTGTTCTCGCAGTAAAGAATGATGTATTTGCCCTTAGTTTCCGATGATAGAACTATGAGTATGACCAAAGTTCTTTGGTGATGGAATAATAGTTGTGACCCTAGTTCCCGGGTAAGATGATGGGTGTATCCCTATCCCATTGAAATCTGGCATATAGTGTAGTTTCCTCATCTTTTTTGATATGATGATGATGAGGGAACACCAGGGCTATACCCTTCAGTCTAATTAACAACTGTTGATGACTAAATGTTTGAAATGCCCAATGAATGATAAGTGTCTGCATGTTCAGTTTTTTATTTAAATAATGATATTGATCTGCTATGTATGATCCGTTGGGCTCTTGAGCTCACCCCACATCTTTATTTCAGGTGACCTTGGAGGCAGTTCATGTTGATAGTACAACAGAGTACTATAGAAGCTACAAACCTCACTATTGAGGTTGTTATTAGAGTTCTTGTGTTCAGTAGTTAGTTTTGACTAGGTCTATGACCCTCCAAACTAGTTTTAAATTAGTAATTTTCTTTATGGTTTATACTTCGGCCACTTAGGCCATATCTAGATATTTCAATTTGAAGCATGTTCCATGTTTATTTAAATTTCAAATGTAAAAGTTAATGATTTAATTATTGATGATCATTGAGTGTTTTTCATGTAATACTCCTTAGTTAGTGCAAGAGTTTGATTACTTATTTATATTAGTTTTGGTACATCTAATGAGAATTGAATATGAGAAAAGTATTTTATCAGTTCTCGATAGATGATATATGTGCCTATATTTAATGACACGTCTCTCATGCGTGACAGACATTAAAAAAACTAAGGACCAAGAATTGGGGTTTTACAAATGTATCCACATCCATAAGAACTACAATTACCTCAAAAAGAATGTGTAGTTGTGACCATAGGTTTGGGGATAAACTAATCTCAGTCGACCTCTATGTACGTCCATTTTGTGGATACGATATAATATTGGGAATAAACTAGTTAAGCTAGTATTAGACACAGATAGATTTCTCTAAGAGGAAAGTAACCTTAACATTACCCTTAAGAGAAACATATAGAATCAATGGTGATATACAGAGATTACCTAGAAGTTTGATGATAGCAATGTTGAACTGCTTAAGGCTGAAAGACGAATTCACGAAGTTTTTAGAGGAGGACTTAGAAGAACAAAGAGGAATCCAGAGCTTAGAAGTAGTCTGAAATTATAAAGATGTATGCCCATATTATTTACCAAGACTACCAGTGGCTAGAGAAGTAGAGTTCAAGATTGAACTTCACCCTAGAGCCAACCCCATAGCTATGTCTCCTTGCAGAATGGCACCAGTGGAGCTGATCGAGTTAAAAATTTAGCTAAAAAGCTTTGAGAGAAAGAATTCATAACATCAAGTGAATCACCATGGGGAGTTCCGGTGCTATTCATGAAAAAGAAAATTGGATCCATGAAACTATGTGTTAACTATTGGAAGCTGAACCAAGCAACTATAAAAAACAAGTATCCCTTGGAGGATACATAACCTATTTGATTAATCGAGGGGAACTACTCATTTCTCAGAGATTGATTTTATGTCAGTTTACCATCAATTGAAGATCTAAGAGTCGGATATACACAAGATAACCTTTAAAACTAGAGATGAAAACTTTGAGTTTATGATGATGCCCTTTGGTTTAACCAATGCACCAACGTCATTCATAGATCTAATGAACCATGTTCAGGCAATACCTTGGCTTGTTTGTGGTGGTATTTGTGGATGACATCCTAATTTACTCTAAGTCGGAAGTTGAACACTTAAAGATTGTGCCAGAGACCATTCAAAAAAACCAGCTGTATGCCAAGTTTAGCAAGTATAAACTCTCGATGAAGATGGTCAAGTTCCTTGGCTATGTAATATCAACACAAGGCCTCTATAGATTCTACGAAGGTGGAAGCTGTCATGGCCTAGAAACAACCCATAGTGGTTATAGAGATCAAACGTTTCTTAGGTTTTACTGGATATTACCGAAGATTCATCCAAGAATTTTCAAAGTTAGCCAAACCTATGACTAAGCTTGCTAGAAAAGGAGTCAAATTCATGTGGGATGAGAAATGTGAGCAGTCATTCCAAGAATTAAAGAAGAGATTGACTATGACCCCCATCTTAGTCACTCCTACACATGGTGTTGGATATATTCTGTATACGGATGCTTCACATAACGGATTAGGTGTAGTGTTGATGCAATAAGTAAAAGTTTTTGCCTATGCCTCGCAACAATTAACGATTCATGAGTAGAATTATCCAACACATAACCTAGAGTTAACAACTATTGTGTTTGCTTCGAAAATTTGGAGACACTACTTTCATGGTAAAAGGTTTGATCAATTCTCAAATCATAAAAATCTAAAATATATCTACACCCAAAAAGAATTGAATCTTAGATAGCACAGATAGATGGAGTTCCTTAAAGACTACGACTTCCAACTACATTACCATCTAGGGAAGGCCAACGTAGTAGCGGAAGCCCTAAGTAGGAAATTCAACAAGCAAGATGAGGAGAAAGATCAAATGTACCGATTGATTGAAAATTTCAATCTGAGCATAACTTTAGATGAAAGGCAGGCTTACCTCTTTACTGTGACTTGTCAACCGAATCTTCTACATTAGATCAAGGACAAATAAAGGCAAGATAATGGCTCACAAGCTTGATAAAAGGAGTTGAATAGAGTAAGCATATTGACTTCAGGATAGATGTTGAAAATACCCTAAGGCTTGAATAAAAAAATTTGTGTGCCTTAGAATGGACAGAGTAAACAAACCATACTAGACGAAGCCCATCAAACTAAATACATGGCACATCCAGGTGGTGACAAGATGTATCAAAACCTCCATAAGACCTACTAGTGGCAAAGAATGAATAGAGATGTGGCTAAGTATGTCTCTAAGTTTCTTACCTGTTAGCAAGTGAAAACAGAGCATAGAAAATCCACTGAAATGTTACAACCACTCCCAGTCCCTGAATGGAAATGGGATAACATTGCCATGGACTTTATCAACGAATTGCCCACGAATTAGAAAGGAGGAGATGTTGTTTGGGTAATTGTAGATCATCTAACCAAAGTAGCTTATTTCTTGCCCATTAGATTTATAGACCAAGTTAGTAAACTGGGAGGATTCCATGTAAAGGAAATAGTGTGAATTCATGTGTGCCTAAAATCATAGTGTTGGGCCGAGGTTCTCGATTCACATGATAGTTTTGGCCGAGTCTACAGAAAGAGTTGGGCACCAAACTCAACATGAGCACCACTTTCCATCCACAAACTGATGGTCAGTTTAAGAAAGTCATTTAGACTTTTAGAAGACATGCCAAGGTTTTGCGTCCTTAATTCTAAGGGCAAGTGGAGCAAATACCTACACCTGGTGCAATTTGCCTATAATTATAGTTATCAAGCTAGAATAAAGATGTCCTCGTACAAAACTCTTTATGGGAGGCCTTGCAGATCACCAACCTGTTGGGTAGAACTTGAGGACCATGTGTGTAACACCCCAACCCCTGCATCTTTAAGCATTAGACAGGACTACCATTCTCTTGACAGTAGACTAAAACCAAATAGCGAGTCAGGCCGGTGTTACATTTACAGGTACACAACTTGCATCACTTTCTATTTTAATTATTTCATGCCTTGATTGTATTTAACAGTACATAACTTAAATTTAAGAATTTAATAAGGCAATAGTATAAGAAATAACTGAAATTCATAAATTCAATTAATTAAATAAAATTGAGTACATAATTTGATCTTGAAGAAAACTATTACAGCGGAAGATTCAAAACTTGGGCAACATGCCCTTACATAGAAATTAAAAACTTTTTAAATAAAAAGAACCTAACTAATATTCATGGTCTTCATGTAAATCAATTACCCGAAAAATAGAAGGAAGGGGTGAACACATAGCCCAGTGGATCTTTCTAACATTTAAGTCATTATTTCAATTCAAACAAACCAAACATATCAAAAACTTTTGTAAATTAGGTGATTCAAACAAATTTCTTGTTTATGGTTGACATTCGGACCAAAAGAGTTTAATCTTTTTGTTCCACATCGTTGGGAGAGAGAATCATTCTTGGAAACTCAAACCCAAAATCTATGAAGTGGGATCACTCTTGGAAACCTAGTTCAAAATCATCAAAGGTAAGCCGACAAGCCGGATCGGGGGTCGAACACACACGATGACACTATGCAATCTGTTATCGTGCCGGTACGTGGATTGAATCATATTTAATCTTTTCTTAGTGATAAAACACACAATATTGGATTAAACCATCAATGCAATATGTACGTAACATGAATCATCAAATATTTATACATGGCACAATTCAAGCATATCATGCATCATTATTCTTGATTTCTAAACATGCATAACATGTATATTCATGACACATCAAATAAATAAAACATACATATTTAAAACCTATATTCAATCATTCAACTTCAAAACATCATCACACATGCAAGACTTATTCAAATTAAAATAAAGAGGTAAAAGTTAGAAATCACTTCCACCTTAAATAAGTTTCTTCTGCAAACTTCTAAAATCCGGCAGAGTTCTGTTACTTCAAAGCTTCCAAACACTCAAGAACACTCAAGGACAGTTCAAGATTACTCAAGAACTAAGGGGACTGTCAAGAAGAAAGCTAGAGAGAGTCAAGAGGGACTAGTATGCTCTTGATTTAGAATGAAACCAATGTGAGCACTAAGGGTCCTTTATATAGAGTTCAAAATAGTGTAGAATGGTATGTTTTTGGTGTTCTCCTTGCAGGAAACTTGCTAATTATTCAAATTTTCGTGCCCCCAAAGTATAGAAAAATAGAAAGTGTGTTTGGAAAATTTAGAAACACAATTTTTGGATTTTTTTTGGAATTTTTTCGGATTGTTTTTGGATTATTTTTGTTATTAATCTCAGTTTAATCGAAGCTTAATCGTGGGCCATTGATGATCCTCGATCGCGTCACTAAGATCACAATCAAGATTAACGAACTCGTCGTGGGTCGTCGGATCTTCTTCGAATGCATCAACGCATCTGATCTAATCTAGACCGTTGGATTTCTTCGAACACAGCACGATCATCAAAGCGGCTTAGATCTTCACCATCGGATGATCCTCGAGCGCAGTAGCGTTCGCAATCGATCGAAAATGAATCAAATTCGAACCCTCCGATTGTCCTTGAACGCAACACCGTTTGCGATTATCCACACGGCTTTGATCTCTGTCGTCAGATGCACCTCGACCGCAGCACCAAATGATCATCTTACCGTGAGCATGAATCCTGGCCATTGGATGATCATCGATTGCAGTGTTCAGATCTGGTTCGCAATCAACGAAAGTGATCTGGTCTGTTAAATCAGGCTAATCGTTTCTGGGCCGTTGGATTACGCTGATCCGGCGCTCCTAACCACTGTTTTGGGCTTCGATTTCATTCGTTGGATTGTGCAGATTGGTTTTGGACCATTGGATGCATTTTCTAATTACCAAATTTGCTTTCTAATATTGCTATTATCCGAAATTTGCAAACTTTACACTTTCTAATTGATGTAAACATGGATTTTAGCACATTCCCTTCTATTTTAATGACATGCTAATATTCTTCCTTTGTCTATTTCTTTAATATTGTATTTATTAGATATATTTCTATTTCTTTGATATTTTCAATCTCAATAATTAAATAATCTACATTTTTTACTTTTATATATTTTTATTTATTTCATATTTTATTTTCAGATAATTATTTATGTAATTATAAATTGATATTTATATAATATTTTATTTATTTTAAATAAATACACACATACTATATTTTTATTCAATTATATAAATTTTCCTATATACATATTCCTATAATATGTAGTATTAACATTCATTATGCTAACACATGCACACATTTACCTCTGTATATGTGTGTGTGTGTGTGTACTTTTTTTCTCAAGAAATGAAAGCAACTCTTTAAATTTCATAATTAATTCTACTAAATTAGAATTTTCATTTAATTATCAAATTAAGGTCTTATTTGCCTATTTTATATTATATCTTCAATATATATTATTTTCCATTTGCCAACACACAATTTGCACCCAAAGATGTCTTAAAATCTTCAAAATTATTTCACTTAACTTATTTCATTTAATTTCATTAAACTTATTTGTCTTTAATTATTTGACAAAATTTTGGGTTATTACACAGGGCCAAACTTGGTGGGAGAGATGAGTAATCAAGTCAAACAAATCCAAAAGAGATTGGCCACAACACAATGTAGGCAAAAGGGTAATGCCGATAAAAGGAGAAGGTTCCTTGAGTTCTAGGCAGGTGATAGAGTGCTATTGAGGATAAGCCCTCAAAAAGAGATTAAGAGGTTTATATACAAAGGAAAGTTATCACCCTGATTCATTGGTCTATTCGCAATACTCAGAAGAATTGGTGAATGCGCATACAAACTCGACTTACCAAACTGAATGTCCTCAGTACACAATATGTTCCACGGGTTGATGCTGAGAAGATACGAGCTAGACACCTCTCACATAATCTATTGGAAAGAGGTTAATATCCAAAATGATGCCACGTATGAAGAAGCGACAGTTAGAATCCTGGACCGCAAGGTACAAAGTTTGAGAACGAAGGACATTCGCTTAGTTAAGGTTCTTTGGCAGCATAATGGATTGAAAGAATCAACATGGGAGCTGAAAAATGAGACGAAAACTAAAGTACCTAGACATCTTCACCAGAAATACATGATTAGATAACATCAGGACAAGTAAGTAAAAATTTCGAAGACATATTTTATTTTAAGGGGTTAGCCTTAAAATATTTTGGAATAATTAAAATTTAAATAAATAAATAAATAAAACAATTTAAATAAAGTAAAATAGAGAATTAAATGGGTTTCCAAAATGAAATCAACCCAAAATAATGTATTAGCAACTTCTAAAATCTTTCCTTACTAATTCTTATGCAAAACAAATATAACATGGAAAAGAAAAGAGATTTAGAAAGGTTTCTACAATGAAAACACCCCAAGCTTGTCAGAACTTGTCTATTAGAACTCCATATAAACCGAAGCATGAACACTATTCTCTTCATTCCAACAAGCACAAGAAAATTCTCTTCTTGCTCTCCTTGCCTCCCTTTTAGCATCTCTTTCAATTTTTTGGTTGTTCTAAACAACTGTTAGAGTAGTACGAAGGTGGAAAAACAAAATTCTACACAAATTCTATGTTAGAAGTTGTGAAGGCGCAACAGAGGTTCAAAGAGCTTGAAATCTCAAGATCAAAGGATTAAGTGATTGAGGTGGAGATGATTTTCGATTTTGATTTATTATTTTGATTTAAATAAGGCTTGCATGTGTGTTATGCTTTGAATATCTATGATCCACCATTATACCTGTCATGTAAAATATGCATGCTTACGCTTAAATGAATAAAAATGCATGATCTGTGATGTTATGCTAATAAAACATGCATATTAAAACATATATTCAATCAATCATCTTCAAAACATCATCACACATGCAAGACTTATTCAAATTAAAATAAGGAAGTAGAAGTTAGAAGTCACTTCCACCTTAAATGCGTCTCTTCTGCACATCTCTGAAATTCGGCGGAGTTCCGTTACTTCAAGGCTTCCAAACACTCAAGAACAGTTCTAGAACTGGGGAATTGCCAAGAAGACGGCTAGAGAGAGTCAAGAGGGACTTGTATGCTCTTGATTTGGGATGAACACAATATGAGCATTAGGGGTCCTTTATATAGAGTTCAAAATAGTGTAGAATGGTAAGTTTTGGTGTTCTCCTTGTAGGAAACTTGCCCATTATTCAAAATTTCTTGCCCCCAAGCATAGAAAACTAGCAAGTGCATTGGAATATTTTTTGGAATTTAGAAACATCTTTTTTCAAAATTTTTTGGATATTTTTTTCAGATTTAATCAGATTTTTTTTAGATTTTCTCAGTTAATTTTTCATTTATTTTTGGATCATTTAATCTGTAACGTTGGATTTTCCTCGATCGCAGTGGCCAGATCTTCGTTCGTGTGATTTTGAATCTCGGCGCTCGGATGAACCTAGAGTACAGCAATGGTTCTCGATCAATCAATCTCGTCTCGTCGGATTGTCTTCGAGTACAGCACACGTTCGCGACCACTGTAACGCGGCTTTGATCTGGACGCTCGAATTGTCCTTGGGCACAGTACGCGGATCTGGTTCGCGATTAATGAAACACGTCTGGGCCTTCGGATCGAGTGAACTAATCGTGGGCTGTTGGATCAAGAAGATTATCCTCAAGTGTAGCACGCAGAAACTCACCTGGGCCGTCGAATCAACCTCTAGTTTTGTATGCGGATCTTAATTCGAAATCAACGAAACAGAGCTTGTGTTGTGAACCATTAGATTTTCCTTGATTGTTGTACGTTTATGATCGGACCGTCAGATCAGATGGATTGATTATGGGCCGTTGGATTACGCTGATACGATGCTCTTGAGCGTTGTTTTGGGCTTCGATTTCATTCCTTGGATTATGCAGATTGGTTTTGGACTGTTAGATGCAGTTTCTAATTACCAAATTTGATTTTTAAGGTTGCTATTATCCAAAATTTGTCAATTACACACTTCCTAATTGATGTAAACATGATTTTCTTGCATATTCCCTTCTATTTTAATGACTTGCTAATATTTTCCCTTTTCTATTTCTTTAATATTGTATTTATTAGATATATTTCTATTTCTTTAATATCTTTAATGCTGCTAATAATTAAATAATCTACATTTTTCATTTTCATATATTTTTATTTGTTTCATATTTTATTTTCAAATAATTATTTATGTAATTATAAATTGATACTTATATGATGTTTTATTTATTTTAAATAAATACATGCATACTACATTTTTATTTAATTATGTAAATTTTTCTATATACATATTCCTATAGTATGTAGTATTAACATTTATTATGCTAACACACTCATTATTCATACACACATTAACCTATATATATGTGTGTATATATATACTTTATTTCGTTCTTTTTTTTCTTAAGCAACTCTTTAATTTTATAATTAATTCTACTAAATTGAAATTTTTAGTTAATTATCAAATTAAGATCTTATTTGTCTATTTTATATAATATCTCCAATATATATTATTCTTCATTTGCCAACCCACAATTTGCACCCAAAGATGTCTTTCACTTGACTTATTTCATTTAATTTCCTTAAACTTATTTATCTTTAATTATTTGACAAAATTTTGGGTTATCACAACATTGCATATTCATAAAATTCACAAATTATCGTGGTCATCTAAGAATTGCTATGGTAACTAGGATGACACATTTCTTTTCGTTTTCTGGGTTTATTCGGGATCACAATGGTAACTAGTGAAATTTCAGCTTTTTGCATCCTTTCTTTGCCATTTCTCGTGCTTTTCAAATTTATATCATTTTCATATTTATTTTAAGTTTATTTAGACTTATTCTACATGGTTTTTAAGGGTCTTATTATTTTCCTATTTATTAATCAATTATTTTATTTTTATTGTTCACTAGTGATGTTGAGCTCTTACAAACTTTTGGGGTATTACATGCTAACTTCGTTTAGGGTGTCAATATGATGCAATATTGTGACCAAGGTGACTTTCCTAGTTGATTTCCTCCCTTGTGCGTCAGGGCATGGTATTCCCTTGTGGTGCGTCATAGGCATATATGCATTATGGCCCATAGTTTGAATTGTTTTTGAGGTTGGTGTGTAATATTCAGCAAATGAATCTTCCTTAGTGTGTTATATAAGAGAATGGAAGCATTTTAGTTTCTATTTTGTGCATCATGGATTTGCATGGATTTGGTGTGCACAAAATCAGCAATACTTGGGCAACAAGGCTTGGACAATTTAACAACTTGGGACCACTTTCCATTAGTGATCACACTCTCTTGTGCATCAAAGATGATATGAGATTCTTTCCCATTCCATTCCTTCCACTTGTGTTCACCAAATCAACAAGATTTGGCAACTTCTATTTTGGGTTCTCTTCTTTGTGGTGGGTCGTGTATGAGCAAGATTTGGGTATTTTGTCTTGATATGTGTTTTAGAAACTTCTATAAATTAGCATGGGAAACTTTCCCGTTTCTTAAACTATATATTTCTATGTGATATGCTTGCTGATTTCTTCTTCCATTTGAGACGTCATTAATATATGGTTTCTATTGCCTCTGTGGGTTAAGATAACATGGTTTGTGAGCAAGGAATCTTTTTAATTTCTTCCTTCTCTTGTGCGTCAAGTCTAGTGTGCACTTGAGTCAAGGAAACTTCTATTTTTGGATTAAATCTCTTTTTGGCATCTTGGATGTGTGTGATAGGGTTTCTATTTTTCATGTTTTTCTTGTTCTTCTTTTCTTGGGATGCAAGGTCACATGTATGCTAGGGTTTCTATTTTCTTTCTTTCCTTATGCCTTTGCATTTTGGGACGCACCACTATGTGTACACACGTGATGTCATTTAGTTTCTAATTTCCCCTTGTTTTTATTTTGTGTTTTCTTTCACATAAGACCACTCTTTTGAGCATACTTCTAATTTCCTTCTTATTTTTCATTTCCTTTGTGTGACATTTTTGAGCAAGTGAGGCTTGCTAATTCCACAATTGAGTAAACATTCTAATAAATTTTCATATATCATTTAGGCCACACAATAATGTTGCACTAACATTTTCAAATAATTAATCTTTCTTTGTTCATTTCATTTCTTTTCTTAATTCTCATTTTGTTGAGAGGTTTTGAGTAAATAAACTATTAATTGACCATTGAAATGAACTTCTAATAAATTAATCCTCAATAATGTTGTACATGTCATTTCATTTCATTTCGTACAAATTTTTTAGGGTATTATAGTAAGCTTATCTATCTTCTATAGCAAATATTCAGGTTTGATTCTGTCTGCCTTGTTGTTGCTATTGTTGCTATTGGAGTTCAGGTTGGCGTTGTTCTGGTTGTTGCTGTCCACGACCACCTTGGTTTCTACCTTGACTATTGTTATGTCCTTAGTTTTGCCTCTATGGCCTTTGATTTTGATAGTCCTTTACAAGGTGTCTTTTCTACCCACAATTGTATTAAGTTCCTTTTCTCCAAGCCAACTGCTTGTCTACTCGGTTATTGTTCTATTGCTTTTGTGGCTGATTCTTGTTCTATTTCTTCTAGTTCCCTTGGAATTCTATGCTGTTGTTCAGCCTATTATTTTTTTTCCTCAACTTCTACTTCAAGTTGAATTCTTGCTCCAATATTAATGCCTTTTCCACGATGTCTCTATACGTCTTTAGTCCCATTGACCTTATCACTTTTTAGATCTCAATCTTGAGACCCTTTGAGAATCGGTCAACCTTCATCTTCTCCTCCTTGATCAGCTCAAGTGAGAATTTGGCTAATTCAGTAAATGTGCTTTCATATTTGGTTACCGTCAATTCCTTTTGGGTTAACCTAATGAAATCAGACCGCATCTTCATCAGAGTAGCATTTGGGAAGAATTTATCATAAAATGTCTCCTTGAATGCTTCTTAATTTATCTTTCTAACGTTGTTGTTTGGATCTACCTTTAATCTTTCACCAACTCCTAGCTAGTCCCTTAAAATGATGGGTGGCCAACACAACTCCATGGGATCCCTTTGACCCTAACACATCCAGATGCTCATTGAGTTCCTAGTACCAGTGATCAGCTATTATGCTTTCAGATGTGCCATCAAATTGAGATGGATGAAGTTTTCGTGACTCCAAAAACATTGTTCTTTGTTCCTTATCCTCAACGTCATCTTGTGTCCTCTGACCAACTAGAACCTTAGGCATGGGAATTTGGCTACTGCCTCATAATCTGGTCTTTATGCTGTATTTGTATCTGCAGCCGTGGCATTACTTGTGGCAATGCCCTTACAACTTGCTTGAACACCTATTGAGAGATCTTGGTTACCGTTTCTAGTGATAGTATCATTCCAACTGGAGTTGCTGTTGTCACCGGTGCCCTCTGATCCCTTTGACTCGATTCGTTAGTGTTTTTAGCCTTTGTCTCATTTTTTAGGGTTCTTACCATAATCTACAAGTCAAAAGCCTTTTTAGTATCTAATAAGGTATCATAATAGAGAATCGTATTCTCAATTCAATTTAGGTTTATGCAAAACCTATCTTTCCTTATCCTTGGAATACAAAATGTTTTACTAGACCTATGATAATAGTTATCTTTCCTAGGTCATTTGTCACTTTTCTCATGTTTTTGTTCATGTTATCATGACTCTAGAGTCATATCTCTAGATTCTCAATTTGTTCAGTGACCTATTAGTTCATGCTTCCAAGTTCTGTTTGAGAATTTTCAAAGTCCTCTAATATTTTTGGGTATAGAGTTTTGGTTTCATGATCACAAAAAAGTGATATACATACTTATGAAGGTAGTATATATTCAAACAATTATTCAATCATACAATTTCATGATAGCATAGTGAAATTCCAAGCTTCCACCCTTGCCTCTATGACTTCGAACATCCCATACCACTCTTGTCCATCGACACATGCTTCTACCTTAAGATCTTATTACTCCCAAACAATTTCACAAATGTCTCGACGACTAAGGCTTCCCAAGCCCCACTATATTTAATACCCTAAAAAATTTGGAAATTCAATAAATAAGAGTTTGAAAATAAATAACAAGTTGTTTAACTATATTAGCAAGTTTCATTTTATTTTAATAGAAAAATTGGAAATGAAAAGGAAAACAGAATGAAATGGTGCAGACACAAACTAAAAACATGAAACCTAGTCCTGCAACATCAAAACACACCAAGAACATGATCCTCAAAGTGGAGACTACGGTCATGTGTCAAAACACACCAGAGAAATGCAAGATCGCAGTCTCTACTTTGAGGACTGCGGTCCTACGAAGCTAGAACCGCAATACTGCAGTCCTCCATGTGGTGATCGTGGTCCTATGATGAAAACCTGGACTGTGATCAGACATGATGAAAACCAAAATTGTGCGTGAGGGACAAATTGAAAAGTGCGCTATTCCCCAAAACCCTAATTCTTGTCCCGTGTGGACAAAATTGGCAAGTTTCCTATGTAGAAACACCATGTCACACCCCGACCCCCGGACCGAACGTCATGTCTGTCAATCTCAGGCCCCGTCGTAGGGCGTCACGCGGCTCCAAGCTCAGCGCGTGGTCCGCCGAGGCTCCGGGCGTGCGACAGATATCGTCTACTATCTTTCTACCTCTATACATGAGGTTTAAATCATTTCTTTAATTTCAAATAATCATTTTAATCATGCTTCACTAAGCAATTGGTTTCAAATCAAATTCAAATTCACCGGATGTTCAAAATCATATTATTACTGGAAATCAAGATAATAGTAGCGGAAGCACTTTTCAGATCAAATCTTTCTAAATCATTGAGCACAGTATAGCGTACCATAACTAAAAATCATCAGTTTATGTATCAAGATAAGACAATGTTCAAAATGAAAAAAACAGTCCTGTATATACATATACAAAAATATGATACATGGCCCTCTGGCCCAAGTTCAACATACATCGTAAAAATTGTGCAAAAATAGAGAGACAGCTTAACAAAAATCACTCTCTCTCACTATACATCCTCCGGTCTCCGGTCTGCATCCTCATTGAGCGCCGAGCTCATGAGTACCTATAAAATAAAAATGGGGTGAGCTCGAAAGCCTAGTGGATCTCCCCTACACATCAATAGCTTATACAAACGAGCATACGAAACATGCAAACAGTTTCAATCATTAGGGCGTTTCAAACACTTAGTTAGTTCATTCGTTGCGCTCTAATATCAGGAATTTACCATCTGATATTAGGAATTAACCGAAAGAGTGAACCACTCTCGGTATCCCAGTTGTGGTCCTGAATACAATCAGGCACGACATCTTTATCACACAGAAGTCTACTTCTGAGACCACGACCCAAGAAGATACTGAAACCAAGGGAAAAATCCTCATGACTTTCCAAATTCGAGGGTCTCATACGACCGCTCGCAGTTTGGCCTAGTTGGGGATACCCACGATGAAGTCCTGGGACATCCGGAGAACCTCAACACGATGTGCCACCAGTGCCCGTCCATCGCCCCGGTATGTGGAGTTCTTAATAAACCTTTAATGTTCTTTAGTTTTACAATCATAGTTTTCATTCCACACAGCATTCAAACATGCTTATTCAAGATGCTAACCTAAGCAAAGAAAGCAATAAACACCAAGATGATCATAATATCTTAGTACTAGAAAGCGAGTAACCAGACATTAGGATATCATGTAAGTCAATCCACCCAAAGCATACATCCCTAGCATGATACTAAGTACAAGAATTTAAACATAGATCACATTCCATATCCTACGTCCGCATAATACTAAAGAGTGAGGAAGAGATAATCAACCCCACCTGTGCACGCCGAAACGCTACAGGATCATCACCCCTCGCACAACAGTCCAATATCGTCAATCTACATCATTAGATGGTAATGATACATTACTTTGGGCCTTTAATACATATCTAACCCGACCCTAAGGGTCTGTTATCAGTCAGTGCTTTAGAGTGTACCCAAAACACTCCAAAACGACATCCAAGTCCATTGACTGTGCTCAGTACGATGTGGACCACGGTCTACACCCCATTTCTCACCCAATAGTGGGATTTCACCCATGTACACCATACTTGTGAGTTCCATTCCATTTTAACACTTAAATCTAGTGTATTGGACACCCAATGATCATTTAAACACATAAACCAACTAAGAAACGGTTGTTTACATTGTTTACTCATCAAAACCCATTGATCAAGCCTAAAAAATGAGACTTTTCTTTCAATGAAATTGATGCCTTCATTTCTATCACCAAACAACCATCCTAAATCCATCATACTAGTGTCCAAACACACATACAAGAGAATAAACAACAGCTTATCCTATTTGGCTTGGTTTCCAACCACTAAACTCACAACACAAGGTTCAAAAACGGATCTTCATCACTTTGATTCACAAGCTATTGACAACTACTCTTAGATGAGTTCAAAACTTAAAGAAAACTTAAAGAAAATCAGAGAACTCACCTATGAATCACTCCTGTCGCTCCTCTCCAAATCTCGAATCATTTCAGTGCAAAATGAGAAATTCTACGCTTGAAACATATATATAGCTCGCACACGGACCGCGGTCGTCGTCAGACAGACCTCGGTTATCGAACAGATTTCTCTTCATGGACCTCGGTCTTCACTTTATGGACCTCGGTCATCCCTTTATGGACCGCAGTCGGCACTTTACGGACCACGGTCACCAATGTGACCTAGTTTTCTCATTTTTGCACATTTCCACTGATGACCGCGGTCGGCCTATAAGGATCGCGGTCCACAGTGTGTTCTACACTTTTTCTAGGTTTTTCACATCACGGATCACGGTCGACAGAATGATGCCTTATTTTTTCACGCTTTTTTTCGCACGTTTCTAGCTATCCGAATGTTCTAATAAATTTTATCTTAATTAAATATCATACAATGATCATTAAAAACAAGTTTCCAATCATTTTTATATTTATTTTGAATTTTCAAAAATTTATGTTGACGTGAACACATTATAAGACTGTAATACTCCAGAATTTTGTCAAATAATTAAATAAATTAATTTCAAAATTTTTTTGAGTGCAAATTGTGGAATAACACATGAAAAATTAAATAAATTAGAGATATAACGAAAATTAAACAAATAAGACCTTAATTGGATAATTAAATGAAAAATTAAGGTTTAGTAAAATATATAAATAAAAATAAAATATAAATACTCATATATGTTAACATGGGTATGAATAAAGTGTATATTAGCACAAAAAAAATGTGAATACTACATATTATGGGGATATGTATATAGAAAAAATGCATATAATTAAATAAAATTTATTTATTAAAAATAAATCAAACATTATGTGAATATTAGTGTATAATTACATAATTTAATTACCTGAAAATGAAAAATGAAATAATAAATAAAACATAATACATGGAAATA
>JAJIYU010001154.1:0-38551 GCA_030144865.1 Tinospora cordifolia | reverse complement strand
TTTCTTTTTGGTCTTCTCCTTTTCATTTGAGGTTGGTCATTGTTGTACTAGTCTAAATGGTTAAGTATGTATTTTGGACAAACTAATGTTAATGAAATGCTTCCGTTTTAAGTTGTTGTTTACTTTGGCTTTTAATGGTTCCAATTATTCTGATATCATCCCATCGCATGAGATTTGCAAAAAGGGCTTAACAGCAGTTGGGCGAACTCGTCTTGGTGAGAGGGTTCGTCAGGCTGCTGTGTCGGTTGGGCCGCCCTTGGTTCAGCGAAGGGGTCCCGACATGTATAATACAATTTATGATTTTAAGGAACTTTGAAATTCCTTGGATAAGAAATACAACTAAGGATGCTAGCTATGAGAAACTCATGGTTAGGAGGTTTCTTGACTATAAATTGATGGATCTAAATAATATACTAAATCTAGTCTAAGGGTTACAAATCATCATTTATGAGATATATGTTAAAAGAATATTTTTGAGTGAATCTTTTCAAGCGGATGCAATTATTCAGAAGCTATCATTCACTTGGAATGATTTCAATAACTATTGCAAGCATATGTAAAGGAAAAGTCCACTAGTCAAAGATTGTCAATCTAAAGGGAAGTCCCAACAAAAAAAAAAAAACCAAGTCAACTTGACTAGAGATAAACTAAATGAAGATCCATATGATGCAATACTTCTTGTTGCAATTTTTAAAGCCAATATGGTGATACACATAAAGAGTGGTAAATTGACATAGTTTCTATTAAATATGTCTATTTTTGATAATTCTTGTTATCTTCTTACATACCCATAAGAGGATATTGTAACACCTTGCCTCTCGGTGGGCCTAATCTGGCTCTAGAGGGTGCAAGTATTGGAATGTCCTCAAATCAATATCCACAAATAACAACTGTAGCACGTTAACATTACGTGCGAGACACCAATTGTCAAGGCCACCTGAGAGACAGGACATTAGTTATGTCTCTTTTTCTTTCTTTCTATCTGTCTCAACTCCATGAGGCATCCTAGTCACAATAACTCACACAGTTTCTCAGAAAACATTTGAAATCTTCATATAGAATAAACCAAATAAAATATCACCATTGAAAATATCTTTTAACACTCAAATGGTTCAAAGACCTTTGAGTTTATTAAAAAAAACATTAAAACTAATAAGGGAAAACTAGGGCCAACATGCTCGACTTAAACTATAACAGAAAATTAGAAAAATTAAATAATAAAAAAGATTCTCATTATCCACACAACCTCTAATCACTGGTTTCCTAAAAATGTTTAAAAAGAAGGGGTGAGCTCAAAGAGCCCAATGGATCATCCCGTGAGCTCACCCCAAATATTCAAATCATTATTTCAATCAAATAAAACATGTGTCAAAAACTTTCATAGATTAGATTATTCAAATAGTTGATTGTTTATCAATTGACGTTAAGATTGAAAGGAATCTACCTCAGTGTTCTACATCTGGGGAGTGAGGTCAATCCAAACGCTTAAACCATTTTCATCTATGAAGTGAGATCAATTCAAACTCTTAGTTCACCAATCTGGGAAATGGGGTCAATCTAGACTCTTTGTTTCAAATCAATCAAGTAAAAAAAAAAAAATCGAAATGTCAGGTCTGGGTTTGAACACTTACGATGATACCCCATGGTACAATATCACGTCAATACATGGTTATAATCTTCATTAATACTTCTTTAATGACAAATCATATTAATAACAAATCAAATTAGATATATCATTCAATGCATGTGAGCATACAAACATAGTAGTCATCATTCCATTACTATCTTAAGCATGTTAACAGGTCATTCATGTAAGATTGATCATGATAGCACACAGATCATTGAACTCATGCATCAACATTCATCTATTGTATAACTTGAGCCATTACTAAACATGCATATTTTAATCTAGGCATAACAACAAGCACACATGCATACTTTATTTAAATCAGAATAATAATTTAAAACTCAGAAATCACTTCCACCTTAAAGCTTAACTCCTTCATATCCATGCATTGTTTTTCCAAGCCTTCTTGAATCTTCAACCTTAAAGATTAAGAATCAATTCATTATTCTTAGTGGTTAATGTGTTTCTAATACTTTTAAACCATATTCTAATGATTCTCTATCCTTTATGGCATTCAATGTGCAAGGATATCATACTAGATGAGTTTAAGTGTAGCCTTGCTTTTGTGTACCTATAACACCTCGACCTTGGAATCTAGTCACATTTGCCACAATCGGTGTACTTGTCTCTCAACTCCAGCATAATCACATTTGCATGCGGTCATTCTTGCTTTTACCATTCAGGCACCAGGATATTACTGTTTCTCATATATCAAACATTTCCTGGCTGGTACCAGGGTTACATCCCACGACGTTATCAGATTAACAATTTACTAATGCATCACATGATTAACACAACAGGGGATGACAACCAAATAAAATAAATCAACTTACCCATAATCAATGGTTAGACGTTGGCCTCATGGCCGAGGTTCATCAGAAACAGTAAATGCTTGGCTCAACAACTGACACCAATGGATACATGAACAAAATAAGCAAAAAATGGGTCCATTGCCCTACAACTAAAAAATATGAGTAAACTCCACTCCTACACAACCTCAACAGTGAGGTGTTCCATTACGACAAAAAGTAATTGCTCCTCACTTGTTAGCACAAGTGCCATCAATGATTACCTACAACGAAATGAGTGGGGTGAGCTCAAGAGCCTAGTGGATCATATACAACATATCTCGAATATTATTAAAGTAAAAAAAGTAATACGTGAAAACACTTATAAAACATAAAACTCAGGCTCTCATCTACATTGATGATATCTCACTTTTCTCAAAAGATATGGATTTTCACATTAACATGGTAAACCAAGTTTTCTAATTTATGCATTCATTATGGATTTGTTTTCTATGAAAAAGATGCAGCTTTTCCAGACTTCCATCAATTTTTTGGGCATGCAAATCAAAGAAGGAAATCTTCTTCTCCAACCTCACATCTCTTCCAAATTACCGGAGTTTCCTAATATTCTACCAGACAAAATCACAATCCAATAATTTTTGGGTTTGGTTAATTATATGGGTTTTTTCATGAAGGATCTATTTCAGTATTCCAACAAACTCTCCACCCTGCTCAAAAAATCTCCACTACGCTAGAATATTGGGCATACTGAAGCAATACAAGCATTGAAACATGAGGCTCGAACCCTCCCCCATTTAAAAATTTCAAGTTTTAGTACACACATCCTCTAGACTCATGCAAGCGATGAGCATTGGGGAGTAGTTCTTGGGAAGAACTCCCAAATAAGTCCAGAAAAATATGTGGTTATAAAGTGGTTTATTCAAGACATTTGAATCATATGATCACTCTACTTTCAAGGAAATTTTGGTGATAAAAAAAGGAATTGAAAATTTCAAGTTTCATTTGATTTGGCATCAATTCTTTATAGCAATGGATATGTCCAATTTTCCAAAAATGATCCAGTTTAAGCAAAAAATGCTACCAAATCCATAGCTCCTACACTGGGCAAATGGTTCTCACAATTCAATTTCTTTTTAGGCACCTTCTGGGAAAAACCAATGTCCTTGCAAATTTCTTGTCTCATCAACAATTTGTTGATTTCATTGGAGTAATTGGATCTTCATTAGCCAACCCTGATCCTTTACACGGGGTAAATCCTCCTTCTCCAGATCCACTTGCTTTTATCTCATCTCTCCCTATTGAGATCAAAGAAATCATTTTTTTTTGGAAAATACCTGATGAGCCTACCATTAACGACCATCTCAAGGCCATGACAAGGAATCAAGGAATGGTTTTTGGTCACCTTCCTCATCAAAACAAACCATTCTTATTTTCTTTCCCAATGACTTCCTTCTAATTTCTTCCCAAGGAAGCCTATTGTATGTCTTGAGATTATGGTGATTGTTTTAGTGTGGATAAAAATTTATTAACAGCTTATCTTTTCCAAATGAGTCTTAAATATCCTACTTATGACCCTGATCAAACCAAAAATTTTAAGTTCCTTATGAATTTTGCTAATCATGCACAACGGCTTCGAGAGTTACAAAAATGAACTAGATGTTATGTTACCATTATATTCTTTGCTCCACTTGCCTCTTGGACCAATGTCACAAGAAGAGGCGATAACCCAACAACAACAACAGTAGAACAATAATATCACTATCAAATACTGCATTCTTATCATTATCTGCTTCATTACAACCCCTTTGCCAATTATGCAACCTCTTGGCTTCTTGATAAATGCCGACCTAATATTTTTCATAGCTTTTGAAGCACCATGGTGGAACCATTTTTACTACTTCTAGTATTCTAGTAGGATCTCACACAATGGAACAATGAAATTGGTCTGAACAACTGGAATCATGCCAAAATCAGCTTCATCACGCATTTGTACTTTATGGTAAAGTAGGTCTGGATGACCCATAGCTGGCAAGGTCTCACATGCAAGATTTGCGCATTTACTAGCTTTAGCAAATGTGGATTCATACCTCTTTAGCCTTATCCAAAAAAGTAATGGCTTATCATCGTCTACCTCAAAAACTAGATTCGCGCAGTAAGTGTTTTATTAAAAACATTTTTGTCGTTTTGTCTTGTATTTTTCTATAACTTAGGGTGCTTCCAGACTTCAAAGGGCATGTAAGAAGTGTTTTAGTTTTTGTTCTAGTTTTAAGTTCTTGAGTTTGTAATTTTCTTGAGTATTCTTAAGGTACGAATGTCTCGGTTGTCTCCACTCCTCGAAACTCTACCGATTTGGCTGTTGGTTGTTGTAACACCCCAACCCCCTAGAGACAGGTTTAAGCTCAACCACAAGGTAGGTTGGGTCCTATGTTACATTTACAAGTACACAACTTACATCTCAATTCCTTTGTTCTAACATTTATTGAAATACTCATAGATTCACTTCATTGAGTTTAATTTTCATCAAGATAATATAAGTGAATAAAGGAAAACTTCAAACTCTTTGCTTATTCAAAATGAAATAAGGAAATACGTTATTGAATTCATATAATCAAAAGAAAGAGTACGGAACTCTAAAAATTAAAAACAAAGATTTAGCAAAAGTTTTTATTCAAAATTTGGACAATATGCCCTTATATAGAAACTTTCTAATAATAGACTTTCTAATTCCTTAGCAAGCTTGATCATGCATTTCAATTTCCTAAAAAATAAAAGGAAGAGATGAGTACATAGTTCTGTGGATCATTCATTAAACAGCTAAGCTACTATTTCAAATCAATAGCACATCCAAATTCAAACATTTTCATGCATTAAGTGATTCAAGCAACTTTTTGGTTATAGTTGATGTTAAGACTGAAAGGGATTCTACTCCCTTGATGTTCTTAATTTAGATATCCCTCTTAAGGGTGGAAAGACATTTCTTTGTCACTTTTCATTGGATGCCACATACCAAGTATCCCTTAGTTGCGCCCCGCAACCACACACTTCAAGCATATGTTAAGAACACCCGTAGCACCTATACGGATTACTATGACAGTATGTGGTTCTTATCTTTAATTTCTTATATTTAAGAATCACACAATCATAAAAGAAATTCAAAATGTAAATATCAAAATTTTAAACAACCAACAAAGCATGTAAACATTACATAACGTGCTTAAAACATTGAATTAAATCCTAAACATGGATTCTAAGCATGTCATGCTCTCATAAGTGATTGAAACATAAAAACATGCTAAACTAAAATTAAAATATGATTAAACGTGCTGAAACTAAAATAAAACATGCTGAAAACTAGAATTAAAACAAGTATGAACATGCTAGAAATTTGAAAGAGCATAGTAGAAGTTCAAGAAATCCCCTCCACCTTAATCCGAGTTTCTTTATAGAATCCGGTAGAGGTTCCCCTTATCTACCACTTTCAAAACTTCAAGATCTTCTAATCACCAACAAAATTACTTGAACAACCTTCTAAAATACTGAAATAAGAACTTCTCACACAAGAAAGAAAAGAGAGTGAGAAGGGGTGAGAAGAAGGTAAGAACAAGCAAAGAGGGAAGTGTCAACTCTTTGCTTTGGGATGAGATGAATGTGAGCAAGAGGGGGCATTTATAGGTGTTCATGACACAAGGAGGGCACCTAGGGTAGTTAGGGCAGCTCACCACATTTGGGCATGTTTCCAAACTCATAAGTGCATAAAGAGGGCAAGTGTGCTCATGATTGGCAAGTAGGACCACTAAGGTTTTCAATCTAAGTGTGAGCAAAATCTTTGAACCTTATTTGTTTCTTTTATTTGTGTGAACACAATTAAAGGTTTAAAATACATTCTAATCTCTCTTGGACATCTTTTATTGGTAAGAAAACATTATAATATGTTGTGATTCATAAAATCAAATAAGTTTCTAATATGTGCACACAAAAACAAAGCTTTGAAAAATTTCTTATTTTCCTTGAATTCTCTCCCTTTTTGGTTCCACATGTGAGCATGAGATAAGTTTCTATTTTTTGATTTTTTTTCTAGGTAAAGGAATCTTTCTATATCTCTTTAAATCAACCACTCTTATTAAACTTATATCTTGGGTTTGTCACATGTGTGCCCACACATACACTTATGAAACATTTTATATGTAACCTTAGTATACATGATCATTTATCTTGGAACATGAAATCATTCTTCATGGTTTCTCTAGGTGTGTGCATACTTGATCATTTACATGGCACATGAGATCGTTCTTCATGGTTTCAAATAATAGACACGTCCCATGGAGCTTAGGGTAAGGCAGGGTAAGGCAGGTTGCACATGTGACTTGCACATGTTAGGGGTGGCTATAACTTCATAGGTTCACAAAATCAAATAAAAATTAATATCTCCTTATTTACACGGAAATACGATTTATATCCTATAATTTTGGAATCACATGAACCTAATGCATATTTTAAGGTATGATTTGGCCCAAGGTGATTTTTTTCCAAAAACTTTTCTTATTTAAGACCCACTGAGGTCACTAGGTAAATAAAAAACCAAATCTTGGCCAATTATTTTGATTTTTGAATATGACATTTATTTTGTTATTTGATGTCATTTCATTTCGTTTCGAGTCATTTCGATCCCCCGAAGTACCCTAAATGACAATTCTTTCTAATTTGGACCCCTTGAAGAGCGTTTGACAAATGAAAACCTTAATCTCGACCAATTGTTTTAATTTTTGGATATGTTATCCCATTAGTTGGTTCATGTCACCTTACTTCATTTCAAGTTGTTTTGGGCCCCTAAGGGTCACCAAATGAGACTTTTGAAAACCTATCAAATTTAGCCCTAAAATGATTTGATTTTGCTCCCAATTTCACTAAATTGATCTTAAATTTCATTTAATTAAATACAAAGTTTTCAGGGTATTACAGTTGTCCTTGTAATAATTTTTATCATAATTGTAATCTAATGTAGATGTTTCTGTGTTATTTTTATTTGTGATTTTTTTTATTTGTTAATCTTCTAGTGTAGACTTTGAATCTTAATATCTCATTTAGTATTAGAGCCATCAACAATGATAGTTTAAACTATGTTTATTGAGTGATTGGTGGTCAGACGCCCCATTGTGCGTCTACCACCAACTACTCAATGAGGTTGAGCGTTTGGAGAAGTCCAAACGCTCAATGCCCAAAAGTTTTAATTTTTTTTGTTTTGTTTTCTGGGGTGCAATCGTAGCCCCCACATATATATAACAATTAATTTTAATAATTAAATTTAAAACATAATTTTAAATAAATAAATGTAAATTAATAATTTAAAAACTTAATATCTTGAATGTGAACAAATAATTTTAAATAAAACCTAATATTTAAAAAAATATTCTAAATAAATAAATTTAAAATGTAATATTTTTAATTTAAATTGAATAGTAGGTATTTTGCATTAATATGTACTTTATAAATAAAATATTATAATTAGTATATTTAATGGGTTGATATATTTGTGAATCTCATACAATACAGTCAAATAAACTTGAATCAATGTGAGAGATAGTCTAATGAGTAAGAGTTTAATGAGTTGAAGACATGAATGCTATATTAAACCATTGATGATTTAAACCATTACTTGTACCCTTCTTATTATTTTACAAAAAGGGACTTGACCTCAAAATGATGAACATACAATAATCATATAAACGAACTCAACCCACCAAAATGGGATATTCTGATTAAATAGCCTTGTTCAGTCCTGCCAAGTTTTCGTGCTGCACAACCCAAATGCTAAACATATTTTCTCATTTGTGTGGAACCTATAACCTTCTCTATAAATATATTTTCTCATAGCATATTGCCCCCAACTTCATCATCAAAAATCCATCATTTCCCTCTTTCCAGAGTACAATTTATTTAAGGTAGTGCCTTAAGAAATGGAGTTGTATTCGCTTATCCAAGGCATAGCCACAGTGCTTGTGATCATCTTCATTTATGAACTATGGTCCCTTAGGAAGAAAATTAGTAAGATAATTACCAAGTCCGAAGTAACAATGGTAAAACCCAAGTGTGTACCAGAGCCACAAGGTGCATGGCCGATCATCGGTCACCTTCCCCTTCTTGTCTCAGCCAATTAGCCTCACGGAGCCTTTTCTTCTCTTGTAAAGCAGTACAGTCCACTATTCATGGTTTGCATGATGAGCCCTATGCTTATTGTGAGCAGTAGAGAAGTGGCTAAGGAATGTTTTACCGCAAAGGATCATTCCTTCACCACTAGGCCTTGTACCATTATTGGGAAACTTATGGCTTATGATCATGTAGTAATGGGTGTCACTCCTTTCGGTACATTTTGGAAGGAAACTCGCAAGATGCCGTGGTTAAGCTCTTCTTCACGAGAAGGATTGGCATGCTGAAGCCTGTGAGACAACATGTGCTTTTAGTATGGGTGAAAGGGCTACATGATATGTGGATTCAAAATGGAAAGAACAGCGTGTCCTTGGACCTAAGAACCAGTTGGAAGAACTAACTTTTAATATTCTCATGCACATGGTTACTGGGACACGTCACTATGGAGGTATTGTTGTCAAGGATGATGAGGAAATGGCACGGTTGTTCCATCATGCTGTGCAACAATTCAATTATCACCTTGGAAATTTAGAGATTTATGTTGCTCTACCATTTCTGGCATGGTTGGACTTCAAGGGTGATGTCAAAGCCATGAGAAAAACTCAACAAGACTTGGATTACATCATGCAGACTTGGTTGGATGAGCATCGCTTCAAAGCAGCTCAAAACCTTGCTGGTGACTCAAAAAACATGAATAATATCAATACAAGAGATTTCCTTGATGTTCTAGTGATGATGGAGAAAAATGGGTAGTTCTCATTGGCCATTCAAGACATTGACAAAACAATCAAAGCCTTGGTATATATTGGTATGTATATATATACATTCTCCTAGTTTTAAATGATTTATTTCACTCAATTATCATATGAACGCCAGTGATCAAGCGATCTGAGTTGATTATTGCATTTAAAAGAAAAGAATCGTAATTATTTTTAAATCAAATTCTAATTGATTTTTTTTTTTACTGTGTTCTTTACAAACCTAACTAGTTGCTGGGGTGGATAGCATGGCCAACACAATGGTTTGGGTTCTTACTCTCTTGTTGAGCAATCTTGAAATGTTAGCCAAAGTATAGAACATGCTTGATGATGAGGTTGGGAAGGAAAGACTGGTCGAAGAGTCCGATATTCCAAATTTGAAGTACTTGCTAGCAATGGTGAAGCAAACCTTGAGATTGTATCCAATTGGGCCTCTGTTAGTGCCACATGTGGCCATGGAGGATTGCCACGTCTTAGGATACTTTGTACATCGTGGAATAAGTCTATTCATTAATGCCTCGATGATAAAGAGAGATCCTGATGTATGGGTAATGGCCTGAACCAGATCACTTCCTTCCCAAGTGGTTCCTAACTACCCATGCAGATGTTGATGTGAAGGGCTGACACTATGAGCTCTTACCATTTGGTATAGGAAGGCAATCTTGCCCTAGCGTGGGGACTTGCAATTCAAGTTATGCACCTCACACTGGCCCGAATCTTGCAGGCTTTTGAGCTGAAGATTCACCCAGATGTAGGTGTTAGTCTAGAAGAGATTGATAGAAAATTATCACTTAGGATCACTATGAATCATAGTAATATAAGTAAATAAACATACCTCATGTCATGTAAATGCCAATGGTGAAGAGAGAATCAACAGATCTTCAATCTTTTCACTTCCACTTGTGGAAAACTTGATGGAGAACAAGAATTGTGTGCACAAAATTTTCTTTTGAAAAAAATACACGTGAAAGATTGGGACTTGCTTGCTTACTTATTTATAAAGTAAATTCAATTATTGGGTTGGTTCCATCAACCAACTCCATAACTTCCTAAATATAGTTTACCATTTCGCCCTTTGATATTAGATAATAAACATTATAATTTATAATTTATAATTAAACCAAGTATATAACATTCTCCTACTTGGTTTAATTGTAAATTATAGGATTATTAATTAATAAAGTTCATTATCTAATATCCTCCCACTTGGACTTTATTTAAATGATTTCACAAAAACAAGTGGGTTGAAGAATAGCAAATCTCATGACGTATGTACATTGTCGACTCAATATAAACGTCATGCTTAGGTCCAATAGTGTCTCAATGAAGGACACAATAATGTTTCAATGAAGGACACAACAATTTCTCAATGAAGGACACAACAATGTCTCATTTAAGGACACAACATGTCTTATAATAAGACACAATACAATGTTCCATACACATGTGCACCAATATGGAAAAACATTATATAAGAGAGACTAACAACAATAATAAATAAATGTGATCACAAATACAAAGTGTCAGAATTGAGCCATTACATAACTCCCACTAACGAAGTACATCAAAAGAGTCCACAAGACCCATATGAGTAACATGCTCGTTATACAACATAGGTGGCAAACCCTTAATCATGGGATCAACAATCATATGCCATGTGCAAATGTGCTCCACGAACACTAGCCAGTTTCGAATCCTCTCTCTAACAACAAGATACTTAATGTCAATATGCTTGGACCTTCCAGAACTCTTGTTATTCTTAGAAAACATAACTGTTGCAGAGTTGTCACAAAAAATTCTCAACGGTCGAGAGATTGAATCAACCACCTGAAGCCCTAAGATGAAATTCCGTAACCAAAGTGCTTGTCAAGTGGCCTCATAACAAGATACAAACTCTGCCTGATGAAGCTATCAAGGTTTGTTTTATGCTTTTCCATGACATTGCTCCTCTAGCCATAATAAAAATGTAACCTGAAGTGGATTTCTTACTATCCAGACAACCAGCAAAATCAGAATCCGTAACCTATTACTTCAAGTACATCTGTCTTTTTGTATGTGAGCATAAAATCTTTAGTGCGTTGCAGATATCTGAAAACCTTCTTTCCCACTTTCCAATGATCCAAACCTAGATCACTTCGATATCTGCCAAGCATCCCGTGTGCAAGCTAAGCATACATAAGACTTCCAACAATAGAAGCATATGGAATGTCTTTCATTTGTTCTCGCTCTTGGTTTGTTCTCGGACACTGGAACTGACCAAATTTATCTCCTCTAACAATAGGAGCATTTCCACCTTTAGAGTTTTGCATGTTGAATCTTTTAAGAATCCTATCAATATAGGTTCTTTGTGATAATCTAAGTAGTCCACTAGATCTATCTCAGTGAATCTCTATGCCAAGGACAAAAAGAAGCCTCACCAAGATCTTTCATCTTAAAATTTTGAGATAAAAAATCTTTAGTCTCATGCAACATTCCTAGATCATTGATAGCTAGTAATATATCATCAACAAAACTAAGAAAATAAATTTTCTCCCACTGACTTTGAAATAAATGCACTAATCAATTTTATTTATTTCAAAACCAAAAGGTCGTATACCTCATCAAATTTTAAGTACCATTGCCTAGAAGCTCGTTTTAATCCATATATGGACTTTTTCAGCTTGCAAACTAAATGTTCCTTGTCTTCAGTTTCAAAACCTTCTGGTTGAACCATATAAACATCCTCAAACAAAGAACACAAAATTTAATTGCAGATTCAATTATAGTGTATTCATGGAGGCTCCGATAATAATTGATAGAAAATTATCACTTAGGATCACCATGAATCACAATAATATAAGTAAATAAACATACCTCCTATCATGTAAATGCCAATGGTGAGAGAGAATCAACAGATCTTCAATCTTTTCACTTGTACTTGTGCAAAGCTTGATGGAAAGCAAGAATTGTGTGTACAAAATTTTCTTTTGGAAAAAATACACGTGAAAGATTGGGACCTGCATGCTTACTTATTATAAAGTAAATTCAGTTATTATGTTGGTTCCATCAACCAACTCCATAACTTCCTAAATATAGTTTACCATTTCGCCCTTTGATATTAGATAATAAACATTATAATTTATAATTAAACCAAATATATAACAGAGAGTTCCAAAATGCTATTCTCTACGTCGCATCCTCTATAGGTCTTCGTGGCACCTCAACTTCCTTCCCAACTCTATGATTGAGCACCATCATCTGATAAATTGGAAACAATCATTTCCTTGTCTTTTTAGTTCTTCATTCTTTTCACATACAAAGATTAAAGTGTTGGTTTGTTCATCATCTATATTGTTTTATTTTTTCTAGATTTGTAGTTTTGGGTGAAAAATGTATTTGTTGTATATGACCAATTAAGATATAAAACAGAAACTACGTACAATACATTTATATTTTAATTAGGAAAACATTGTTTAGACATCAAATCTCATCCCTCGAGCTAAACAACCTAATTGAACAAAAGAGAATGACTTAATAGACTATAATTTTCAAAAAGAACTACAGGTTGGAAACAAGTGCAACTCTTCTAGCCAAACTATCAGGTCGAGCTGATGAAGGATGAGATGATGGAACGACGAATGACAAAATTTGAAAAACCATGTATCTAAAGATCTATAGGCTGACCTAAGTTGGGGGCGTATCCATAAGGGCCAAGTCGAGCCATGGTTAGAACTCGTAATTAGATTGTACTACTATGATTTTGGGTTTTTTTTTTTTTTTATAAATTTGGGCATACAAAATCAAAATTTACCTATAGAGGGAAGATTTGAGCTAATATGTAAGATTTCTGACAAGGAGAGAATCCCTATTTGTTAAAAATCCTGCTAATATAGAAGGTTTTCAAAACTAGCACAGTAATAATACTGGAAACTAGATACCCTTTGTACTTTTTTTGATATTTTAAAAAATTTAAAAATTTGTAAATCAATAATAAATTTCATAAATATTAATTACTGATAGAATTTATAAATAAATAATAAATAATATTTATTTATTTATTATCAATCATAACTATAAGGTTGTGATAGGTCTTGAGTAAAATTGTGACGACCCATGATTTAGCACACAAAAATTATCAGGTCTAATGTACGTATTTTCTAGGATTTTAGTAGAAATATATGAATTTACCTCAATTTTTCCTTGTTTTGAATTAATTATTGAAGAAAATTAGAATAATGGTAAAAAAATATAATTTTGAGAAGAAAATACAAGAAATTTTAAGAAAAATGTAATTTCTGAAGGAAAATAATATTTGGGATTGATTATTGAATTTTTGGAATAATTATAAAATTTTTAGAGAAATTTATGAAATTTTTGGGAGAAAAATGTGAGTTTTGATAGATTATTCAATTTTTTAAAAATAATTATATAAATAATGGGAAATCATGTATAGTGGAAGATTTTGATGAGAAATGATGATTAACTGATTTTTGATAATTTAAAAAATGCAAAAAATTGAAATATATGTGTATATATACATACAAGAAAAGGATGGGATTGATAAATAAAACAAAAAAAAAAGATTTTTTGGCTGCGCGAGCTGTTCGGCTGAGCGGCTCGCGTGGGTCGAGAAACCAACCACACAGGCAGGATGCCCTTGCAGATCCAAGCCATGGGCACAGGCTGAACCCGTAACCATTTGGGCTGCACTAAGCCAGGCGTGTGGGCTGAAGCTCGCACGATTTTGGCCCAGCACGTGGGCCAACCCATTCCCTGGCCGGTCCATGTGCCCAGAACACCTATCCCCTCATTTTTTCTTGGAAAAAAATTCCAGAAAATGCAGAAAACCAACAAGAAAACTGTGGGATTATAAGGTTTTGGAGCTCATGGTTTGGCCATCCCATCCCACCTCATGAGCAAGCCAATGGATAGTGCCAACATGGCATCACTCATAGAGACTTGAGAGCCACATGGATGGCTACGTATCACCTCATCTTGCCATGCAGGCACCTCTTTCGTGCAACAAAAACTCATTCTTAAGCAGAAATCCAGATTTTCTAGTTGCTATAGCCCATGTTCATGAGCTCATATCTCCTTCGTTCTTTAACCAAATTTACTGAATCTTAGCTTGTTTTGAAGCTATTGTAACCCTCTCAAAGAACCCCCAGAGTCTTTGCCCAAGTGCACAAAAACCTGAGATGAAAACACCAAGAAGGGGTGCTGTTCACCATGTTTCAAGCCCAGAAATTTGAAACCATGAGCTAATCCGATTTTCAAGCAACTAGTTCAAGATCCATCTGAGCTTCATTTTGGAGGTAAGACTATTCATTTCCTTCCTTTCCATGTGTAGTTCAACCTCCAACTGATAGACAATGAAAAATGAAGCTTTACACGTGTTTTCCAAGCAGTTGAAGTGGGTTATCTGTTAACTGTTACAACAGTGTGATAGAAACTGTGTTGGAGCAACTTTAAGGGGCTCAAACCTGAACCATTCCAGGTTTATCCCAAGGTAAGACCCTTTATTTTACCCCTTATTACGTGTATTTAAATTTCTAAGTGGTGGAAACCAGATACTATAACTTTAAATACGTTTTATAAGTCATTGGCTGTTTGATTTACTGTTACGACAGTGCGAAGAAAAATCAAGTTGATACCAGATTTGAGGCTGTGATTGGAGCACCTAAAACGTCCGTTTGGATTGAAACCAGAGGCATTTTAAACCTCATAGTAGAGGCTACAGAGAGGTATAAAGATTTAACCATAGCCTATGTGAATATGATTTACTACACTTACAAATATGCCATGACTGTTAGAGTGCTAGGACTTAGCAGAATTTCTTGAGTTCTTTTAAAATACGGTAGAGGAGTTGATGGAATGTTAGGCTTGATTTTAGTATTACATGTTATTGATTCGAAATATTTTGATGAATGAATGTTATATGACCTATATGCTTGGAATAGACACAAGAAATGGCCCATGGATTTGTGGTTTAATGGGGGAAGGAACACTAGGAAGATGATAGAAATCATAAACCCAGAAATCTTCATGTGACTGGACAGAAACGTAAGAGGCTAGTTGATTGACCAAATGTGGGTAGATTGGGCTGAAATTTGGTGGAAAGGTCCCTAGATAGTTTAGGATAGTGTGTACAAAATTTTCCCCAAACCTGAACTCAGTAGGAGGGTCAATTGAAGCACCATCTAACTGTTTGTCATAGGGTGAATGGGATTTTCACAGTCGTTGTTAATGCACTTTTAAACCCTAGTAAATGATGTCCAAAATTCATGAAATAAAATTTTGGGGAAAGTTAGGCAGTTTAGATGAAATTTGGAAAGTTTTGTGTAAATCTGACTTACGGATTGATCGCGGAAAAATCGAAAATTTCACTGTGCAAGAGAGCAAAGAACCCAAAATTTGTCCAAGTGTTGGGATTTGGCGATTTTAACCCAATTTTGACCCAAATGACCTATTTTGACCCAATTTGGGAACAAATTGACCAGAGTTGACCAGAGCTGACCTGTTTGACTGATAAACCGAGACGGCTCGGGTCGATCGAAATTGAGTAGGGACAATGAGATTAGCGATTATGCCACTGTATGGATAGAACTGAGATTAAGTTTAATTGATGCAAATTCGAGAGAATATTATAGGACTGGGATGGTTGTCGATGGGACATCGATGCACAAGACCCGAGGTGAATAGTTTGATTCAAGTGTTTTCTGTGACTTATATTCCTTGCAAAAAGCTTGTGTGCAATGACATGGTTTAAATGGTTTCACGAGATTTAGATACATCTGATTGGTTTTGAGACGTGTCGATGTACAATGGTAGTGAGACCATAGGCTCGAAGGCCGAGCGTCAGGGTCAGGGTACTTGATGAGATTGTGATAGACTCGAGGTTTGAGCACCAGGGGTTAGGGCATATGATCAGTGCGCCTAGCCACCAAACTCGCTCGAGTCACGACACTCGAGGGCCGAGCATCGGGGTAGGGTATTCAACGAATATGCCTAGCTCACGATCCACGCGAGTGGCCAGTACGCCTAACTCAGGACCCATTCGAGCGATGACCATAGGTTGGCTTTGTTGAGTTAACCTAGCCTAGATATGTTTTTAACTGGCATGGATTTGAGATGTTTTCTAAAACTGTTGCACTGTTTATAACTATTTTCATACTATGCCATGCTTTCGAATGCCATATCATTTTTATTGCTCATGCATACATGCATTGTTTTGGAGTATTGGTTATGGTTGACATGCTAATCTTTCTACTCACTGAGCAACGTGGATTTTAGGCTTACTACTCTATCACTATTTTAGGTTCTTCAGTAGCTGATAAAGGAAAAGGCTTGGTGATCGCTTGACTCCCTGACGACTCCTGTCCCCTTTCATTTAGTCTTTTGATTTAGAGGTTGGTCACTCCTTGTTTGTGTATAAGTGGTCAATTATGTATTTTGGACAAGACTAATATGTATAAAAATGCTTCAGCTTCGTATATTGCTTACTTTTGCTTTTAGGTGTTCCAATTAATCTGATATCATCTGTTCTATGAGATTGAGAAAGGGCTTAATAGTGGTTGGGCAAACTCGACGTGGTGAGTGAGTTTGTTGGGCCATTGTGCCAATCAAGCCTCCCTTGGCTTAGAGAAGGGGTCCCGATATTACTTGGTATCAGAGCCCTAGGTTCAAAGGAACTAAGAAACACTAATAAGTGAAGAACCTAAACGATATCAGAATGATTGTGAAAGTAGAATAAAGAAGAGAAGGCTAACAATCATAAAACGTATTTTGAATGGAACATACAATGCTAGTAGACTTTTAGAGTCGAGTCTATTTTGAATATATGAACAACCAACAATCCAATTTGAACTGCAGATAGACATGCCACCTCGGCGAGGTAGAGCACCACCTAGGTGGGGCAGACCACCGCTCGAGCCTAAGGAGTCGACACCACTACCACCCCCTCCTGTTCAGCCCGAGCTAGACCAGATAGAGAGATTCGAGGCAGTGATTAGGGCCTCTAATGAGGTTGTTCAGGCCTAGACAACCTTATTGATGGAGAGGCTAGACCGATTGGAGGCTGATAGGTAGAGAGTCGAGCCAGCATTATAGCCTACCCCACCTGTGCCACCGGTTGCTGAGTCACCAGTTGGGCCGGTAGTAGCACCAGCAACCCTAGCCTAGGATAGATAGGGAGATGAGAGAGCCCATGCCCGGTTCCTCAAGAGCTTCATGGATTTGTGCCCTAAGAGGTTCAGAGGCGGTATTAGTTTAGAGGCGACAGAGGACTGGTTACTGAGCATCGAGAAGAACGCCGAGACCTTGAGACTATTAGAGGTAGATTAGGTGTTGTTTTCATCACATATGTTAGAGAACGAGGCTGTTAGGCGGTGGCGTTCTAGCTAGAGCATTGAGGGCCCGATGACTTCCTGGGCCAGGTTCAGAGAGTTGTTTCTAGTGGCTTACGTTCCCGAGATTGAGATGGAATGTAAGAAGGTGGAGTTTCTGAGCCTGCACTAGGGGACCATTACTATGTGAGAGTATACACATCGGTTCCTACAGCCAGAGGCTTATGTACCTGGATTGATTGCTGACCAGAGAGAGAGAGCCGAATTCTATCAGCGAGGGCTGAGGGTCACCATCAGGTAAACAACTTCCACATCCAGGGCTAGGACATTAGAGGAGATCCAGAGGGAGGCCTTGCGGTATGAGATGGATGGTTTAGATGAGCACCCTGAGATTTCTGTAGTATCTAGCAGTACCCCTCAGCCACAGCCGCAACAATAGGCTGTATTATAGACTCAGCTATCTCACAGAGGTGGGTCTGGGGGTCATCAAGGCTGTGGTCATTTTCAGAGGCAGAGGAAGAAGAAGTATTATGAGGCACAATCGAGCGGCACACCCAGCTAGACCGCCACCTAGGCCTTAGCACTTGCAGCCACTCCCGTGCAGGCACATCCACCAACAGAGCAGCAGAGCACATTTTTTGGAGCCCGGGGCAGAGGCCGTGGACAAAGTTAGAGCTATCAGGGAGGACAGAGGCCACCACTTACGTGCTATCAGTATGGATAGGTTGGACACAAGAGGGCTGAGTGTCCGACTCTTATAGTGGGTCATAGCTCTTCTGCCCCGGTTATCAGAGATAGAACACAGACCATCACCTAGCCTGACCCTGATTCGATTAGGACCTTGGTGGAAGGTACCGTCTAGCTTTGTGATTCATCTGTTTATGTATTGATTGATGTAGGTTCTACTTTGTCCTTCATTTCTGGATGTGTCGTAGATAGATTGGGACTTAAACTAGTTAGGGTTCCTACTTGGTTAATGTTGAACACTGCTGCTGGGGAACACATCTACCCCAACATGATTTGTGAGAGATGTGTACTCAGGCGAAGAGATTTTGAGACTATAGTAGATCTTTGAGTATTAGAGTTTCTCGAGTTTGATGCCATACTTGGTATGGATTGGTTGGCTGAATACCACGCATATGTTGACTGCTTTGCCAAGAGGGTTGTGTTTCAAATTCCAAGCCAACCCACTATTGTCTTCTAGGGTAGGACATCTGAGAGGCAGAATACTCAGGGCCGATTGGTGATGCAGTATGAGATTGATACTCTAGCTGGTTTGACGACCATAGATGAGGCACCTGCACGGTCGTGTATTGATGAGATCTCAGTTGTCAGAAATTTCCCTGACGTGTTCCCTGAGGATCTGCCCAGCTTACCCCCTAAGTGGGAGATCGACTTTATCATTGAGATCATTCTAGGAACATGACTTGTATCGATTCTTCCTTACCGCATGAGGCCTAAGGAATTGCAGGAATTGAAGGTCCAGCTGGAGGAGTTGTTGAGTAAGAGCTTTATTTCCCCCAGTGTGTCACTTTGTGGCGCTCTAGTATTATTTGTGAAGAAAAAGGACGGGAGCCTCTGCCTATGTATTGACTACTGGCAGTTGAACAAGGTGACGATCAAGAACAATTATCCCTTCCCACATATCGATGACTTATTTGACCAGCTAAGAGGTGCCAAGGTGTTTTCGAAGATTGATCTGAGATCTGGGTACCATTAGTTAAGAGTCAGGGAGGAAGATGTGCCGAAAATTGCATTTCGCACTAGATATGGACACTATGAGTTCTTGGTCATGCCGTTCAGCGTGACCAATGCCCCAACCATGTTTATGGACCTTATGCGAAAGGTGTTTCGGCCATACCTCGACACTTTTGTGATTATCTTCATCGATGACATCTTGATCTATTCAAGATCCCACGAGGAGCATGTCGAACACTTGAGGACCGCACTGTAGAGTTTGAGAGAGCATAGGTTATATGCCAAGATCAGCAAGTGCGAGTTTTAGCTATTAGAGATCCAATTTTTGGGTTATGTGGTTAGAGCTGAGGGTATCTCTGTGGGCCCCGCAAAGGTTGAGGCGGTTATCAGTTGGCCGAGACCTACCACAGTAATTGAGATCCGTAGCTTCTTGGGTTTAGCAGGCTATTATCGCTGTTTCGTCCAGAACTTCTCGAAGATTGCAACTCCGATGACGAAGCTAACCAAGAAGGATGTCCCTTTTGTATGGACTGATAGGTGTGATGAGGCCTTTCTTGACGTTAATGAGAGATTGACATCGGCTCAAGTACTAGTGTTGCCAGAGCCCGACCGAGAGTTGACCATATATAATGATGCATCACAGATAGGCTTGGATTATGTATTGATGCAGGATGATAGGGTAGTAGCTTTTGCCTCGTGACAGTTGAAGGATCATGAGAGGAACTACCCTATACATGATTAAAGTTGGCAGCGATAGTATTCACACTCAAGATTTGGCGACATTACCTCTATGGCGAGCGTTTCACCCTCTATTTAGATCATAAGAGCCTCATGTATTTGTTTTCACAAAAGAATTTGAACATGAGGCAAAGACGATGAATGGAGCTGTTGAAGGACTATGATTTTTCTATTGAGTACCACCCGAGGAAGGCTAATGCTTTGAGTAGGAAACGGGTCGAGGCTGCATACATGGCAAGACATGTGTCCCATGAGTGGATGATGCTTGATTTTGCTTCTATCATGAGTATCCATGAGTCATCTACTGAGGCCAGAGTTAGTGCACAGATTACAACCCAACCGATTCTGATTCAGGAGATCACGGAGGGATAGCCTTCGTGATATCAACTATGATATGTTCAGGACTTGGGCAGATGACGCTTACCGAGGGGAGTGGTCACTGGATTTACAGGCTGCACTGAGGTTCAGGGGACAGCTATGGGTACCAGACGATGTTAGCCTGAGACGCAATGTGCTTGAGGAACTACACCAATCGAGATATGTTGTTCATCTGGGCGCCAATAAGATGTACCAAGATGCTAAACAGACATATTGGTGGCCTAGGATGAAATGGGACATAGCGGTCTTCATTCAGAGATGTGATACGTGCCAGCAGGTCAAAGCTGAGCACTAGACACCCGGTGGATCCTTACAGCCCTTGTTTATACTGGAGTGGAAGTGAGAACACATTACTATGGACTTTGTTACAAGACTACCCCGTACATAGCGAAGACATGATGCTATTTGGGTAGTTGTGGACTGTTTGACGAAGTTTGCCCACTTTCTCCCTACGCATACCAAGGATTCAATGGAGCGATTGAGCTGACTTTATATTAGAGAGATTATGAGGCTCCATGGGGTTCCCCTACCCATTGTGTCTGACAGAGATGCAAGGTACACGTCCCAATTTTGGCAGGCATTGCAGGCTCAGTTGGGGACGATGGTGAACTTTAGTACAACATTCCATCCACAGAATGATAGCCAGTCTGAGCGTGTGATCCAGATCTTTCAAGATATGTTACGGTCTTGTATTTTGGATTTTGGTGGTAGCTGGGAGGATCACTTGGCTCTATGTGAGTTTGCTTATAATAGTAGCTACTAGTTGAACATTGGGATGGCGCCGTTTAAGGCATTATATGTTCGACCATGCAGGTCTCCCGCCTGCTGGGCCGAGACAGGTGACAAAGCAGTCTTAGGCCCTACCTTCATATAGGAGCAGAATGAGAAGATACAAAAGAATAGACAGAATATGAAGGCCGCTCAGGACCGACAGAAGAGTTATACAGATAATCGGAGAAGGGTCCTTGAGTTTGATGTTGGTGACCATGTCCTCCTCTGCATTTCGCCTCGCAAGGGGCAGACACAATTTGAGATTTGAGGGAAGCTCGCACCGAGATATATTGGGCCTTTTAAGATCCTTGACAGGATAGGCTTCGTTGCTTATCGGCTAGCGTTACTGCCATAGCTATCGGGTTTCATGTTTCTATGTTAAGAAAATATCCCCCAATCCCTCGCATGTTAGCGATTGGAGGCACATCGAGTTGTGAGAGGACTATACATTTGATGAGATACCTGTGGCCATTATAGATCGAGCTATGAAAAGGTTGCGCAACAAGGAGATATCGATGGTACGAGTGCGCTGGCAGTTCCATGGTGCTGAGCAGGATAAATGGGAGAGCGATGATTTCATGATCCGCTACTACCCTGACCTGATAAGTGTTGCTCCTTGACTTGTATCATCTGCATCATTGTAAATTTCGATGATGAAATTTCTTATAAGGAGGGGAGGCTGTGATGACCCACGATTTAACACACCAAAATTATCAAGTCTAATGTACGTATTTTCTAAAATTTTAGTAGAAATATATGAATTTACTTCAATTTTTCATGATTTTGAATTAATTATTGAAGAAAAATTAGAATAATGGTGAAAAATACAATTTTGAGAAGAAAATACATGAAATTTTAAGGAAAATATAATTTCTAAAGGAAAATGATTTTTGGGATTGATCATTGAATTTTTGGAATAATTATGAAATTTTTAGAGAAATCTATGAAATTTTTAGGAGAAAAATGTGATTTTTGATAGATTATTCAAATTTTGAAAAAATAATTGTATAAATAATGGAAAATGATGTATAACAAAAGATTTTGACGAGAAATGATGATTAAAGGATTTTTGATAATTTAAATGCGAATCATTGAAATATATGTATATATATACATATAAGAAAAGGATGGGATTGATAAATAAAACAAAAAAAAAAGAATTTTTGGCCACACGGGTCGAACGGCTCGTGCTGGCCGAGAAACCAAGTGCACAGGCTGGACGTCCATGCAAATCCAAGCCATGGGCACGGGTTGGACCCGTGCTCGTTTGGGCTGCACTAGGCCAAGCGCGCGGGCTGAAGCCCACGCGATTTCAGCCCAGCACATGGGCCAGCCCACTCCTTGGCTGGCCCACGCACCCAGAACACCTTGCCCCTCATTTCTTCTTCGAAAAAATCCCAGAAAATGCAAAAAACCAACAAGAAAACCTTGGGATTACATGGATTTGGCGATCCTATCCCACCTCATGAGCAAGCCAATGGATAGTGCCAACTGGGCATCACGCATGGAGACTTGAGAGCCACGTGGATGGCCACGTGTCACTTCATCCTGCCATGCATGCACCCCTTTCATGCAACAAAAACTCACTATTGAGCAAAAATCCAGATTTTCCAGTTGCTGTAGCCCATGTTCATGAACTCGTATTTCCTTCGTTCCTTAACCAAATTCACTGAATCTTAACTTGTCTTGAAGCTATTGTAACCCTCTCAAAGAACTCCCAAAGCCTTTGCCCAAATGCACAACAACCTGAGATGAAAACAACCAGGAAGGGCTGTTGTTCACCACGTTTCAAGCCTAGAAATTTGAAACTATGAGCTGATCCGATTTTCAAGCAACTAGTTCAAGACCCATCCGAGGTTCATTTTGGAGGTAAGACCATTCATTTCCTTCCTTTCCATGTGTACTTCAATCTCCAATGGATAGAAAATGAAAAATGAAGCTTTACACATGTTTTCCAAGCTGTTGAAGTGGGTTATTTGTTAACTGTTACAGTAGTGTGACAGAAACTGTGTTGGAGCAACTTGAAGGGGCTCAAAGCTGAACCATTCCAGGTTCATCCCTCAGGTAAGACCCTTTATTTTACTCCTTATTACGTGTATTTAAATTTCTAAGTGGTGGAAACCAGATACTATAACTTTAAATACGTTTTATAAGTCATTGGCTGTTTGATTTACTGTTACGACAGTGCGAAGAAAAATCAAGTTGATACCAGATTTGAGGCTGTGATTGGAGCACCTAAAACGTCCGTTTGGATTGAAACCAGAGGCATTTTAAACCTCATAGTAGAGGCTACAGAGAGGTATAAAGATTTAACCATAGCCTATGTGAATATGATTTACTACACTTACAAATATGCCATGACTGTTAGAGTGCTAGGACTTAGCAGAATTTCTTGAGTTCTTTTAAAATACGGTAGAGGAGTTGATGGAATGTTAGGCTTGATTTTAGTATTACATGTTATTGATTCGAAATATTTTGATGAATGAATGTTATATGACCTATATGCTTGGAATAGACACAAGAAATGGCCCATGGATTTGTGGTTTAATGGGGGAAGGAACACTAGGAAGATGATAGAAATCATAAACCCAGAAATCTTCATGTGACTGGACAGAAACGTAAGAGGCTAGTTGATTGACCAAATGTGGGTAGATTGGGCTGAAATTTGGTGGAAAGGTCCCTAGATAGTTTAGGATAGTGTGTACAAAATTTTCCCCAAACCTGAACTCAGTAGGAGGGTCAATTGAAGCACCATCTAACTGTTTGTCATAGGGTGAATGGGATTTTCACAGTCGTTGTTAATGCACTTTTAAACCCTAGTAAATGATGTCCAAAATTCATGAAATAAAATTTTGGCGAAAGTTAGGCAGTTTAGATGAAATTTGAAAAGTTTTGTGTAAATCTGACTTACAGATTGATCGCAGAAAAATTGAAAATTTCACTGTGCAAGAGAGCAAAGAACCCAAAATTTGTCCAAGTGTTGGGATTTGGCGATTTTAACCCAATTTTGACCCAAATGACCTATTTTGACCCAATTTGACCAGAGTTGACCATAGTTGACTCGTTTGACTGATTGACTGAGATGGCTCGGGTCGATCAAAATTGAGTAGGGACAATGAGATTAGAGATTAGGCCACTATATGGATAGAACTGAGATTAAGTTTAATTGATGCAGATTCGAGAGAGTGCTATGAGACTGGGCTGGTTGTCGACGGGACATCGGTGCGCAGGACCCGAGGTGAGTAGTTTGATTCAGGTGTTTTCTATGACTTGTATTCCTTGCATAAAGCTTGTGTGCAATGATATGGTTTAAATGGTTTCATGAGATTTAGATACATCTGATTTGTTTTGAGACGAGTAGATGTACACTGGTAGTGACACCATAGGCTCGAGGGCCGAGTATCGGGGTCAGGGTACTTGATGTGATTGTAATAGACTCGAGGTCCAAGCGCCAGGGGTGAGGGCATATGATCAGTGCGCCTAGCCACTGAACCCGCTCGAGTCACAACACTTGAAGGCCGAGCGTCGAGGTAGGGTATTCAATGAGTACACCTAGCTCACGACCCGCTTGAGTGGCCAGTACACCTAACCTAGGACCTGCTCGAGCGATGACAATAGGTTGGGTTTTTTAAGTTAAACTAGCCTGGATATATTTTTAACTGGCATGCATTTGAGGTGTTTTCTTAAACTGTTGCACTGTTTATAACTGTTTTCGTACTATGCCATGCTTTCGAATGCCATATCATTTTATATCATTTCTACTGCTCGTGCATAAATGCATTGTTTTGGAGTATTGGTTATGGTTGACATGCTGATCTTTCGACTCACTGAGCCACGTGGATTTTTGGCTCACTACTCTATCATTATTTTAGGTTCTTTAGTGGCTGATAAAGGGAAAGGCGTGGTGATCGCTTGACTCCCTGACGACTCCTGTCCCTTTTCTTTTGGTCTTTTGATTTAGAGGTTGGTCACTCCTTGTTTGTGTATAACTGGTCAATTATGTATTTTGGACAAGACTAATATGTAATGAAATGCTTTCACTTTGTATGTTGCTTACTTTTGCTTTTAAGTGTTTCAATTAATCTGATATCATTTGTTGTATGAGATTGGGAAAAGGGCTTAACAGTGGTTGGACGAACTTGACCTGGTGAGTGAGTTCGTCGAGTTTGTCGGGCCACTGTGCCAGTCGGGTTGCCCTTGGCTTAGAGAAAGAGTCTCGACAAAAATAAAATATCAAAACTAAACTTGAGAGTATTAATAATTAAATAAAATATTTTGGCAACAAGAATGACCTATTAGCCTACTTGGTAAAAATAGTGTATTTAAAATTGTAGGTTTTGAGTTCAGACCTAAATTTATTACTTTTTTGTTTTAGAATAATAATAGTACTAAATAAACAAATAAAAATCATTTGCAAGGAATTAATCTAATAGCACCCCTTCTATGGGTCGAAGGGTGGTCTGACCAGTATAGTAATTCAACGAAATTACTCATCAACTCAAGTTCTCCCAATCATTGTTAAGCATTTCAAACTACAATCGAATGTGGCATAAGAGTAATTCTAACATTCATTCTGTGAAGTGCAAAATTAAACATAAATTTATAGTTAAATCTATGAGCAAGTACTTTTTCATACCATAGAAGTTTGTTACTACAGATTACTTATTTTCTTGTTTTAAAAGATATAGTTAACCATTAATTTCATATAAACAAATGATCAACCTCTAATAAAACCCAAAAAAGTAAAAGAACCACCAAAAAACTAGGCTATTACCACTCTTTTCCTTTTATCAGCCACCGATGAACCTAAAATTTAGTAGAATAGTGAGCCTAAATTGCCACATGACTCTGTGAGTAGTAAATCTAGCATATTACCTATAACCAACATTCCAAAAACAATGCATGTATGCAATAACAGTCAATATTTTAATTTGACATATAAATTAATTTAAATAAAAGTAAATCTGTATAAATATATGTATTTGTATTGATTACGCATGTACATATGTGTTAATTACATCCATGCATTAAAATACATGTCACGTGCATAAATTAATTAAATTAAATTATTTTTTGAAAAAGTGGTATTAAAGATGAATAAAGAAAAAAATAGATAAAATTTGGGTTAATGTAGCACCCCGCCTCCCGTGCCTCGGGCCCACTTCATCCGACCGTGTTTTCTTTCCATTTTTGGCCTGCAAGGGAAGTAAGCCCGTGTTATATTATTCACTTTCTTTTTCTATTCCCATATCCTTGGGACATTCTGAATATTTAGAAACTCATGCCATAATTCAGAGAAACAATATTTAGAAACATCTAAAAAAATAATTTAATCATTAACTTGTTTCTTTTTTCATTACTAATAATGTCAACACTATGATATAAAGAAAATTAAATATCATTAATAAATTCAAAATTTCAAGGGCACAATACCTTTTCTTTATTACAACAAAATAAATCTCAAATAACTTCAAATTTTAAATAAAAATAACTTGGGCCAATGTGCCCGACAATTTAATAGAAACCATAAGAAAGATAATCTAAGAGGAATTCCAGTAGCCTTTGAATCTCAATTTCCTGAAAGATTTAAAGGAAGGGTGAGCTTACGCACCTAGTAGATTATTCTAAAAATTTAACTTATTATTTCAAAATAAATATAACATGCATAACAAACACTTAAAGAGATTATTTGACTCAAATAGTAGTTTGTTATAGTTGACATTAAGGATCGAAGGGAAATACACCCAAGTGTTCCAACTCTTAGGGAGATATCAACTACTGAAACTCAAACCCATCACTTTTGGTATGGGGTCAACTTCAAACCCTTAGTTCACATCCAAAATTTCTGATTAGAACACTCATGATGAAAATCCGCCATCATGCCGATACGTGGTTAAAATCTTTGTTTAATATTTGATTTAGTATATAAAAATAATATCCATTTGAATAAACTAAACTTAAATAACATTAAATATACAAGCATGGTAACATGGCATATATCAATGTGAATCATGCATCATTAATCATAAAATCCTAAGCATGCATCTCTGATCATGGCATGCATTATTATATCATATCTCTTGGCTAAAAGTAAACAACCATGCACATCATATCTGAATCAAATTAATAAGTCAAAAGTTTATAAATCACTTCCACCTCAAATAGTTTTTCTCCTCTTGAAGCCTCTATTGAATTTCCTTTAGATCTCTCCAACTTTTAGCACAGAAATTTATGCAGCTCTTTGTTACTGCTACTTCAATTGTCGTCTGTAACAGCTAAAGAAAAAGAGGGATCCCAAGAGAGAGGCAAAGAGACCAAGAAGGAACTTGTTCAATTTTCGCTGGGGTAAAGAGAATGGTGCTCATGTTTAGGTTTATACGGAGTTCTAATGGAAATGAATTGACAAGTTTAGGGTGTATTTATTGCAAAAACACTTCTAAAACTCTTTCCCTTTTCATTTTATTTGTTTCCTATACATAAGAATTAGTAAGTAAAGGTATTAGAAGTTGCTAATACATTCTTTTAGGTTGATTTTATTTTAGAAACCTTTCTAATTCTTTATTTTAGTTGTTTCCCAAGCACATATATTACTAAATAATTATTTTAAAAGTTGCTAATATATTCTTTTGAGTTGATTTTATTTTAGAAACCTTTCTAATTCATTATTTTACTTGTTTTCCAAGCAAATTTATTAGTAAGTAATTATTTTAGAAGTTGCTAGTACATTCTTTTGAGTTGGTTTAATTTTAAAAATATTTCTAATTCTCTATTTTTCTTATGTGAGGGTTTTGGAAAGTAGATTTTTAGCTACTTCCTTGGTTATTTTTGTTTCTTATTTAGTTTGAAATATCAAATTTCAAATCTAATGTGGGGCACCACTTTTGAGCATATTTCATGTTCCAATGTTGTTTCTTAATAAGCTCCTAGGCCCACACTATGCACACATATCAATATCCAATTATTTTAGCTATTGGGCCCACTGCTCATACCATAAGCTCTTATTTTGGCCCTTGATTTAAGTCATTTTATTTTTAAAACTTTTTCTAATCATTTGGGTATTCATTTAAGTGGTTATTTATAGATTAATTATTCAAAAAATTTCGTGTATTTATTTCCTAATAATTTGTACTATACCCCAAATATCCATATGGACATATTCTTTAATTTACATAAATTTTATTGATTTAATCTTTTTCATTTTCTATAATATTTTTAAGACACTTTATTTGGTTCTATTTTATATAAATTATTATCATATTACTTTTATAATGGTAAAAGTGTCTAATCTTTAGATGAAATGACCATTTTGTCCTCTAATGACAAAATTATTGTTTCACCCCCAGTTTGTTCAAATAACTTTTCATACTTAAAATAATTCTCTATTTCACATAGTGTTGTTCTACAATTCGTTTTTCATGTAAATTGACTATTTTACCCTGGGTGGGTAAATTATCATTTTACCTCTAGGTGGTCAAAATTACCATTTTACAACTGGGGTATTTACTGTGCTTAGTACTTCCATGGACTTATTATGATCTTGTATATTCTTATTCGATAATTTATCATGGTATTACAATCTATCCCTCTTAAAAGAATATTATCCTCGAAATTTATATTTATTTGTCTTGATGTTATCCAATCAAACATTGGATAATTTGTTTATGGATCTTAAGTAATAACCTTTCCTTCTTACAGCAATACTACACCCAATCCATTCTGCAAACCATTTGTATGCAGAACTTATCCAACTCTATGTGTAGGGGTAATCCATATTGGTTGATTGTTCCTACATCTTGATTCCTTTTTCAGTTAATTTGGTCATGGGTACAACTAATTTCGAGAAATCTTGGATGAATCTCCTGTAGTATCTAACAAGGCTAAGAAACCCTTTATCTTGGTAACTGTCTTAGGTTGTTTCTAGTCTGTGACAACCTCCACCTTTCTAGGATCCACATAGGTGTCTTCTACATGGCCAAGGAATTTGACTATAATTCGCACTTACAAGACTTAGCTCAGAATTGATTTCTCCTAAGTGCCTCCAATCACAGTGCATGTATGTATGAACAGTAAAATGATACAATGCTTGAATGCATGACATTGTATAAAAGTAGTTATAAATGATGCAACAATTATATATAAACATCTCAAATACATGCTAGTTAAAAACTATATCTCGCTAGGGTCTCAAATCATCAGATTCAACCATATGGTCATCGCTCGAGCTGGTTGTAGGTCAGGCGTACCGGCCACTCAAGTGGGTCGTAAGCTAGGCGTATTCTTTGAATACCCTAACCCCACGCTCGATCTTTAAGTGTCGTCACTCGAGAAGGTCAGAAGTTAGGCACATTGATCATATGCCAACCTTAACCTCACGCTCGGACCTCGAGTTTAATCTCAATCACATTATGTACCCTGACCTTGCACTTGGTCCTTGAGCCCATGGTCTCATTACCAGTGTACATCTACATAATTCAAAACCAATTCGATGTATCTCAATCGCATGAAACCATTTAAACCATGCCATTTCACTGTTGTTTTATGCAAGGAATGTAAGGTAAAGTAAACTCCAGAATCAAACTACTCACCTTGGATCCCATGCACCGATATCCGGCCAACACTGCACCCAGTCTCGCAGTATACACTCGAATCTACATTATTTAAACTTAATTTCAGTTCTCTTTAGAATGTGGCTTAATCCCTTATTCCACTATCCCTAATCGATCTCGATCGACTCAAATTCAATTTAGTCAAATTCGGTCAATCGATCAAACTTGGTTAATTGGTCAAACTTGGTTAAAATTGGTCAACATGATCAATTTTGGTGACCTTTGGTCAATTTGCGTCAAATCGGCTCAATTAGGTTAAAATCCCCAAATTTCAACACTTAGCCAAATTCCAAGCTTTTTGCTCTCTCTGCACAACAAATTTGTCAATTTTTCAGAGATCAATCCGTGTGTTAGATTTGTGTAAAAATTTCAAATTTCACCTATGCCTCCTAAACATTTACCAAAATTTTAGATTTTGATTTTTGGACATCATTTGCTATGGTGTTTAAATGTAATAACAGGAACTGAAAATTCTTGTTTCTTATGTGATAGGCAGTCACATTGTGCATCTGTTGATCCCCTTACCCAACTCGGATTGAGGCAAAATTTGGTACTCATGTCTTTGAAATATTGTGTGACAACTCCACCAAATCTCGGCTCAAAATACAGATTTTGGTTTAGTCAATTGGTCCCCTACATTTTCTGTTATGTAACAAATTTTTCAATGTTCAAGTTTTCCATGATTTTCAAGTGCTTAATTACTCCTATTTCCCCATTGATTCGAGGCCCTCGCTTACATGTTTTGTAAGGCTTAGATCTCAGAATATTAACTATTCAAGTCTCATAAAAAACAGTAAGCAAATATGGCAATGATCACTCTCAAATACACCCTACAACACTTAGCACATATCAACAATTCTAAAATTTTTTCTAAGTACTAATTTCCATATGTAACTGGGTATCTTTGCATGCATTTAAAAAATGAATACAAGGCCTTAAGACTCGAGATTTATACCTCCTTTTAGCCTCAAATGTGAGGTTTAAAACACTCCAAGTCTCGGCTCAAATGGATTTCCCTAACTACTTCAAATGTTGCTTCAAAGATGCTTTCGGGAACTATTTTCTGCTGGAACTATTGTAACAGTTAACAACTAGTCAACTTTAGCACCTTGTAAAACATGTTTAAGATCTTAGTTTTTTGTTTATCAATTGGAGATTGAAGTACACATAACAAGGAACAAAACTAGTAGTCTTACCTCAAAAATGGACTTCGGATGGGTTAGGAACCAACCCCTTGAAGATTGGATCAACACAATTTTTGCACTTTCTAGCTCCCAGCTATGTTGAGTACCCCACCTTCATGGTTTTTTTTTCGTCTCTTATGGTCCTGCGATTTGAAGAAAGGTTTGCACAGTATTGTAGAGGGAAGTAAAACCTTTCAAAAGACCACAATATCAGGGAAAATAGATCCAGGTTGAAGGAGATGCAAGCAATCAAAGATAACTCATTCAACTGGAAATTCTACTCAAAAAATCAGGTTTTGTTGCATGTTGGAGGATTCTTGCATGGCAAAAAGGAGTGCCACGTGGCCATTCGCATCAGTCATGGGTTGTCATGCAAGGTGCCTTGTTGTCCTTGCTCATTGGTTTGGCCAAGAGTCCAGTTAGATTGCCAAAACAATGGCTCAAAACCATGGACGAACATGGTTTCTTGCTAACATTTTTCTTGAAAATGACGGAAAAATGAAGGAGAAGAGGGGAGGAGAGGGGGCAGTAGGGCACGTGGGCCACCCAGGTGCTCGGGCCGGCCCACGCACCAAGTCCGTTTGCTCGAGCAAAATTTCGACCTGCACAGGCCTCACAGCCCGTGCAGCTGAAATCCACTTTTTTTTTTCAATCTTTCTTCTTTCTATTTTCTCTCATTTTTTGTGTACACACACACACACACATATACACACACATATATATTTATATTTTTTTCTCTTTTATTAATATTATTATTCTTACTTAATCTATTTATTTGTCCTTCAATTTCTTCAAAATCTTCAATTATACCACCAATTCCAAAATTTATAAATTTTTTCCCAAAACAAAAATCAATAAAAATTCCTAAAAAATTATTTTTTTCTCCAAAAAATTCAATAATCCCTTTGAAAAATCATATTTTCTCCTAAAAATTAAATTTCCTTTTTAATTTATGCATTCTTTTCCCAAAAATTATGTTTCTTAATTATTCTAATCTTCTTCAATTAATAATTAAAAATTAGAGAAAATTCATGTATTTTCATTAAAAATTTTAGAAAAATACATGAGAATGCATACATCAAACCCATTAATTTTGTGTGCAAAAAATATGGGTCGTCATACCTAGGTAAGGAGTACCCAGTCTTTACCATCGTTTGATTCTTCTTCAGATAGTTGATACATAATTTTATGGATCTATATTTCAATTTTTTTTCACAAACAACACCATAGCTCCCTTAGTTTGATGAATCGTCTTTGTTGGAGCTCATCTAGCTGACCCTTTAACTAAATTAGTTCTACCGGTTCTCTTCGATAGGGGAATGGTTAAGGGGTTAGTTCTAAGGTAAACTTTAATCTTGAATTTTATTTCTCTATTCGGTGGTAGTCCTAGTAATTCATTTGGAAATACTTCTCTTGCACTATTAATTTCATAGTTTTCTCAAACTTCAATTTCTTGTTCTCATTCTCCATCTCTTTTGGTCCCTTGCTTCGATTCTTTAGGGATTGTTTGCAATTAATGTTTTTCTTAATTGATTTGGCACTAACTGTCATTCCCTTGGATGTAGTTAGTTCCAAAGGAACGACCAGCCTCTTGACTTCCACTCTCAGTTCACTTGGTAGTGACACCTAATGATCCTAAACCTTAGGCTGTGGCTATACTAAAAGAGTGTCCTCATCACTTGCTCGACCACTTGTCAAGTGATTTGTACCATTTTTTGGCGAAAGGATTTCAATGGGAGTTGTCGTTGCCACAAGTGCCCCTTTGTCTCTTTGATCATATGCATTGGTGTTTTCTTCACTTATCATGTTCACTTGGATACTTTCTATTATCTACAAGTCAAAGCCATTTTAGTATCCGACAAGGTGTCATGATTTAGTGTCTCATTTCATTTCAATCTGGGTATACTAATCCATTTGTCCTTATCCTTGGGATACCAAATGTTGTTCCAGACTTGTGATAATAGTTGTCTTTCCAATATCATTTGTCCTATTTGTTTCCTCAAGTTTTCATTTCGTTCGTGCTATCATAACTCTAGATTCATGTCTCTAGGTTATCAATTTGTTCAGTGACCTATCATTTTATTTTTCTAAGTTTTGCTCGAGGATTTCAAGGCCTTTTCATGTTGTTGGGTATAAGGTTTTGGTTTCTTGATTACAACACGTGTGATATACATATTCATGAAGTTCAAATAAAGATAGCATGCAAATAATCATTCAATCATTTACTCATACAATTTCATGCTAGCATAGCAAAATTCCAAGCTTCCATCTATGCCTCCAAGTTCGAGTGTCCCATACCGCTCTTGTTTATCGACACGGGCTTCTACTTAGAGATCTCACTACATCCAACAAATTTTGCAAATGTCTCGACAACTAAGGTTTCCCAAGCCCCATTATACATGACTATTCTACACCAGCCATGCATAGGGAAACAAGCTCTTCCAAAGTCATTGATCATTCACCAAATGTAGCCCATCATTATCTGAGTATAAGATTCCTCCATACCCCAAATTCCTATGCCTCCTATACCACATAGAAACCAAAGATACAGAATCCTCCCGATCTCGTGTCCTGACCAAAAAGTGTTTCGTTTTCACACGTTAACAGTCTCTAACCTATGTCCTAAAACTTTTCATTTATGATCCACTATGCCACCCTTGGAAACACCAAAGTTTTTACCTAATGTCATTTTCTTAGACCTAAGGTGTCAATTCCTAGTTAAAAGGTTCAACCATCGTCTAATTCTTGTACCACTCCTGACACTACCTTTGTATTCTAATATATTTTCTTTGCCCTTAAATATCATCTTCTAATTTTCTTTTAGAAAAATAAGTGTGTTTTTCAACTCCAACTACTTGTATGAGCTGGTGGGACAACCTCCAGATTCGGCAGCGAGACCAAGTTCGCTTAAATAACCGCGCTTTTTTGGACGGGATATCCTATCTCCCTTTCAATGTTTAGCTTTACTCGGGACAAGGTTTACCCACTATCATTTCAACTTGTAATCTTTGCTTCCAAACAAAACCCTTTGAAAACGTATATTTCCTTTTTGAAAAACAACTTTCCAAAAATAATTTTCAATTTCAAAATAAAATGTAGGGTTTTCTAAATTGAACTCAAAATAAAGGTCTCACTTGATTGAGTCAACTCTTTCGAAATCCTGCCCAGTATATCTAATAACTGAGCTCTGATACCACCTTTGTAACACCCCGCCTCTTGTGCCCTGGGCCCACATCATCCAAATGTGTTTTCTTTCCATTTTTGACCTGCCCAGGAAGCGAGCCCCGTGTTACATTATTTACTTTCTTTTTCTATTCCCATATCCTTGGGACATTCTAAATATTTAGAAACAACTAAATAAAATAGTTTAATCATTAACCTTTTTCCTTTTTCCTGAAAAATAATATTAACACCATGATATAAAGAAAATTCAATATCATTAATAAATTCAAATTTTCAAGGGCACAATGCCTTTTGTTTATTACAACAGGATAAATCTCAAATAACTTCAAATTTTAAATTAAAATAACTTGGGCCAACGTGTCTTACAATTTAATAGAAATTCTAAGAAAGACAATCTAAGAAGAATTCCAGTACCTTCTAAATCTCAATTTTCTGAAAAATTAAAAAGAAGGGTGAGCTTACGCGCCCCGTGGATCATTCTAAAAATTTAACTTATTATTTCAAAACAAATATAACTTATTATTTTGAACCCTTAGTTCACATCCAAAATTCCTGATTGGAACACTCATGATGGAAATCTGCTATCATGTCGGTACGTGGTTAAAATCTTTGTTTAATCTTTGATTTAGTATATAAAAATAACATCTATGTGAATAAACTGAACTAACATAACATTAAACATCGAGTATGGTAACATGGCATATATCAGCATGAATCATGCATCATTGATCATAAAATCCTAAGCATGCATCTCTAATTATGACATGTATAATCATGGCATGCATTATCATGACATATTTCTTGACCAAAAATAAACACCCATGTAAATCATATCTGAATCAAATTAATAAGTCAAAAGTTTAGAAGTCACTTCTACCTCAAATAGCTTTTATCCTCTTGAAGCCTCTATAGAATCTCTTTCAGATCTCTCCAACTGTTAGCACAAAATTTGTGTAGCTCTTCATTACTGCTACTCCAACTGTCGTCTATAACAACTAAAAAAAAAGAACGATCCCAAGAGGGAGGCATAGAGACCAAGAAGGAACTTGTTTAGTTTTCGTTTGGGTGAAGAAAATGGTGTTCATGTTTAAGTTTATATAGAGTTTTAATAGGCATGAATTGACAAGTTTGAAGTATTTTTATTGCAAAAACCTTTCTAAAACTCTTTCCCTTTCCATTTTATTTGTTTCCTATTCATAAGAATCAGTAAGTAAAGGTTTAAGAAGTTGCTAATACATTCTTTTGGGTTGATTTCATTTTAAAAATGTTTCCAATTCTCTATTTTACTTGTTTTCCAAGCACATATATTAGTAAGTAATTATTTTAGAAGTTGCTAATATATTCTTGTGAGTTGATTTTATTTTATAAATCTTTCTAATTCTCTATTTTACTTGTTTCTTATGCACATATATTAGTAAGTAATCATTTTAGAAGTTGCTAGTACATTCTTTTGAGTTGATTTCATTTTAAAAACATTTCTAATTCTTTATTTTTCTTGTGGAAGGGTTTTGAAAAGTCTAGATTTTTAGCAACTTCCTTGATTGTTTTTGTTTTTTTAATTTAGTTTGAAATTTTAAATTTCAAACTCTAATATGGGGGCACCACTTTTGAGTATATTTCATGTCCCAATGTTATTTATTAATCGGCTCCTAAGCCACACTATGCGCATATGTCAATCTCCTATTATTTTAGCTAATGAGCTCACTGCTCATACCATAAGCTCTTATTTTAGCCCTTGATTTAAGCCATTTTATTTTTAAAACTTTTTCTAATCATTTGGGTGATCATTTAAGTGATTATTTATAGATTAATTATTCAAAAATTATTGTGCATTTTATTTCCTAATAATTTGTACTATGCCTCAAATATCCATATGGACATATTCTTCTATTTACATAAATTTTATTGATTTAATCTCTGTCATTTTCTATATTGTTTTCAAGAAACTTTATTTGGTTCTATTTTATATAAACTATTCTCACATTGCTTTTATATTTGTACATGTTTCTAGTCTTAGATGAAATGTTTATTTTGGCTTTTGATGACAAAATTACTGTTTTACCTTCAGTTTGTCCAAATAACTTTTCGTACTTAAAATCATTCACTATTTGACATAGTGTTGTTCTACAATTCATTTTTCATGTGAAATGACCATTTTATCCCTGGGTGGCTAAATTACCATTTTACCTCTGGGTGGTCAAAATTCTCATTTTGCCATTGGGGTATTTAATGTGCTTAATACTTTCATGGACTCATTTATGATCTTGTATATTTTTATTTAAGAATTTATCAGGGTATTACATTATATATATATATGTGCATGTATGTATATGGAGAGGGATTTCATGGAATGAGAAAAAAAACAATGAAATTAATAAAAGAACAAAAAACAAATGGGTGATAACATGCATGAGGAAGCTTATTTGGGTTAATAATATATAATTGGTGTGATGGTGGGTGTGTTTATAATGATGGGTGGTTGAGTAATTTAATCGGCAACATATGTATATAGTTGAATATGGTGGCGGAGAATCACTTGAACTCATTCTCTCATTTTTTGTTTCCTTCTCACAAACAAAAACTAGACAAAAATTGAATAGAGGAAAAGAGGGAAAAAAGAAGGAAATTTGTTTTTTGGTAGATTTGACATGTAGGTAAGCTATTTTCTCTTATTCTCGTTGCAAAAAATACTAAGTAAGCCACGTACTACGATCCTAAAGGTATAAATTTTATTAGTAGGTGGTGTTTTATAGTAGTACCCAAAAATGATGTATTACCCCACAATGAGTAGAACTCAATAAAAATTATACCAATCCACTCCTGGGGATATGTAGATCACTGATATATAGTTAATTTGCATTCATTAATCTTGTAGATACCAATAAAAATACCCAAAGTTAAATAACTTTAGGGGCTTTTGGTTTGTTAAATCCTAATAAAATTTTAATTGGATCCCACAGAAATGTAAAGAATAAAAATCTGTACCCATTGACACCAAATTCATGAATTTTTAAATATCAATTGAAATTTTGGTGATTGATTGACCAATTGAGTTATTTATAAATATTAAAAAATTAGTAAAAATATAATTGAGAAGCCTATTTCTTTTATTTTTTGCTATAAAAATATTTTATATAAGCAGAAAATTAATCTTAAAGGTTACTGCGAATATTCACGTTAATGTGCAGCAATACGTGAGATCTAATGCATGTATAGAACTAAATATTAGAAATAAATACATTATAAATTATTTATAAAAATGAATTAAATTTGATTGGTGCATATAAAATAATTTTGTGATAGGATAATTTTGGAGGATTGGAGCATAAATTTTGGAGTGAGGATTAGAAATTGATTATACAGTAATTTTGACGAGTAATATTTATTTTTGATATTACGTGAGACATTAATATTTTATCAAAGCTTCTAATTTTTATTGAGAATACTCATCATAGTCACTCTCCCCAAAAGTCACCATTCCTAGGCCATCTGAAAAGCTACCACACTAGTCTTTACTCATTTTTACTAAGTGCATCTGCTACAACATTGACTTTCGCAAGATGATACTCAAAAATAAAATTATAATCTTTTAGGAATTCCAACCATCTGCGTTGTCTCATATTCAGCTCTTTTTGATTAAACAAATATTTCAAATTCTTATGATCTGAATACAGTGTAACCTTTCTCCTTACAAGTAATGTCTCCACATTTTTAACACAAAAACTACTACTGCTAGCTCTAGATCATGCACAAGGTAATTTTTCATATGCACCTTTAGTTGTTTAGATGCATAAGTAATCACTTGACCTTCCTGCATCAACACACCTCCCAAACATTTCTGTCCTGCATCTGTATATAGATTACTAATTCTTTTCCACACTGTGGAAGTACTAAAATAGGAGCAGTAGTCAACTTCTTCTTTAATTCTATGAAAACATCTTTACATGTTGTAGTCCACACGAATGGTATTGTAGCGACCCCTTCTCAGGTGACATCATGACCAACACAGAATTCTCAAACATGTCAGAGTACTAATGTGACACCTCCCCCGGACCCCCCGGACCGGGACCCGAGTCCACTCGTGCACGCGTCACGTGGGGCCAGCGCTTCTACTAGCGCTCCCGTCAGCTCTCTGCTGTGCGCGCGGGACTCTCGATCTCTCTGAGGGGCTGATCCGCCGGCAGTCCGGGGTTGCCACCCTCTTTCTACACACTAAACCTAATGTCTCAATTTTCAGCAAATGAGAAAAACTATTTAAATCCTGATAAACATGCTACTATGTTTATCGATGAATAACATAATTCAGAAAATAGTTTCAAATACTTCACCGG
>JAJIYU010001153.1:0-39554 GCA_030144865.1 Tinospora cordifolia | reverse complement strand
TTAGTTCTTTTTGAAGAGTTTAGTACTTTCAATTTCTATTATGAATAAAATAGTTTGAATTTCTTTATCTCTTTTAAATTGCCTTGATTTTATTGAAAATTTTGTATTCTTAAATTTTATACAAAGGCACGAGACATTGAAAAGGAAAGAACAAGTGTGTGTCACTTGTAATGTAGCACCGGCCCGACCCGTCGTTTTGTTAAGTCCATTGTCAAGAGAACGGTGGCCATGTACACTGCTTAAAGATACGGGGGTTGAGGTGTTACATATACACCATGCTCTTCACACCAAAAACATCCCAAATAATCCAAATTAGAAGTTTATAATTTAAGAATAGAAGTTGCTGAAAAATGCTTCTAAACACCCAAGGAACAAGATTAGAGGTTTGTAATCCAAGAATAGTAGTTGCTGAAAAAATGTTTCTAAACACCTGAGGAACAAGATTAGAAGTTTCTTATTCAAAATAGAAGATTGCCAAATCTTGTTGATTTAGTGTGCATAAGAAAAGGAATCCATTACCAAAACATATTTGGAAGTTGCCTTGCTCACAATATCACACCTAGATTAACTTTCAATCAAGGAATAACAAGTATTCTAAATCCTTTTTGTGTTCACACATAAATACAAAATCGAACAAAGCTTATATCTTATGTTTACACTAGGAATTGGAAACCAAATCTATCAACATTTTAAATCGTGTGCACACTCAATCTATGTATTCCAAAATATCCCCATAGAGGAATGGAAAAGTTTTCTAGTGTGAGCATTCCCAAACCATCCTCTAGTTCTCATGAAAATCTATATAAATCCTCTCATGCTCTCATTCTTCTCATCCCAAAGCAAAGAGTTGACACTTCCTTCTTTACTTGTTCTTGCCCTCTTCTTGGCACCTCTTCTCACTCTCTTTTCATTCTTGTATGAGAAGTTCTTATTTCAGTATTTTACAAACATGTTGAAGTAGCTTTGTCGGTGATTAGAAGTTTTTAAAGTTTTGAAAGTGGTAGATAACGGGAACCTCTGCCAAATTCTACAAAGAAGCTCATATTAAGGTGGAGGGGATTTCTTAAACTTTTACTTTACTCTTTCGAATTTCTAACATGTTTATGCTTGTTTAAATTCTAATTTTCAGCATGTCTTATTTTAGTTTCAGCATGTTTAATCATATTTTAATTTTAGTTTAGCATGTTTTTATGTTTTAATCACCCATGAAAGTATGCCATGTTGAGAATCCATGTTTATGATTTAATTTAATGTTTCAAGCATGTTATGTGATGTTTTCATGCTTTGTTGGTTGTTTAAAATTCTGAAATTTATATTCTGAATTTCTTTCATGATTATGTGATCTTAAACATAAGAAAGTGAAGATAAGAACCACATACCATCATAGTAGTCTAAGTGATGCTATGGGTGTTCTTTGCATATACTTAGTGTATATGAGTAACATCATTAAGTGTGGATGTGTTTTAAAATACTTAGAATGTGGACATGTGATCCTTATTTCCAATGGAATGTGATAAGATGAATTGTCATTTCATCCAGAATAGGAGTATTTTAATGAAGAACATCAAGGGTTTAAAACCCTTTTTGGTCAAATATACAACCCTAATAAGATATTGTTTGAAACACTTAATGCTTATAAGTGATTGAATTTGGATGTGCTATTGATTCGAATTAGTAACTTAGTTGTTTAATGAATGATCCACTGGTCTATGTGCTCACCCTTTCCTTCTTTTTTTTTCAGGAAATTGAATTTCATGAAGACTACAGATTTTTTTAAAGTATCTTTTTAGAAAGTTTATATTAAAATGGCATAGTGCCCCAAATTTTGAATTAAAGACTTTCGCAGAATTTTACATTTGGATTTTAGATTTATGTACTTAATCTTTGGATTTTATTTCAAGAATGTAATCTTTTTATTTTATTTGAATTAATAAAGATTTGAAGCTTTCTTTTATTTATTTGCATTATCTTGTTGAATATTAAACTCAATGGAAGTGTATTTATGAGTATTTCGATATGTGTTAGAATAAAGGAATTGAGATGCAAGTTGAGTACTTGTAAATGTAAAATAGGAGCCAACCCGCCTTGTGGTTGAGCTTAAACTTGTTTCTAGGAGGTTGAGGTGTAACAGATAAAGACGCCCATTCAACGGTGTAGGCGCGACAAGATCCAGGGGCCATGGTGTTACAAGTTCATAGTCTATACCTAGACTCTAGTTTCAGTGACTTACTAATTGAGCCACTGATTGATGAACTAATTGAGCTCTTTATGAACATCTCACAAAACTAATGCCACCTTTGCCATCAGATTGAACTTTTTCCTAAGACTTAATGACTGAAGTCTTCTTAGTGAGCTACTAACTGAGCTTTAATACCACCTTTTTAACACCCCAGCCCCTAAATCCTGTCACCAACGCCACTGACTAGGTGTCTTTGTCTCTCACTTTGATACATAATCAAGTCAAATATGTAGTCACTCCACTTTCATTATTCAGGAATTGGGACATTACTTTTGTTCTTTCTTTCCCATAACCATCCAATAAAACATCAGATTGCGAAAACATAACCATTAATAATATACATGATTAAACATGAAGATGGCATATCAACTAGGAGTAATATAAATGAACTCATAAAGGATAAATGCTCTGACCCCATGTCTTAAGTTCAAATGAAATAATAAACCAATGCAGGGCCCCATGGACAAAGTTAATAAAAAAACCAAACATAAATTAATTGTGGGTCGCATGCCCTACAATTGTAAACAGATAATAAACCTCTAATCTTATACAATCTCAACAGTGGATTGTATCAGAGTACTCCAATGGTCTCCATTTACTTGCCTGTGAGCAAATATCTTTAGTGATTACCCAAAAAATAAATTAGTGGGGTGAGCTCAAGAACCTAGTGGATTATGTACAACACATCTCAAATGTTATTAAAGTCAAGAACATAAAATATGCAAACGCTTATAAATCATTAGGCATTTTAAAGCACTTCAATTGTTTATATTAATACCAAAAGGAATTCTTTGATATTTCCCTGAGCTCGAACTCTTGGGAGTAATGCTCTAATGCCAATTCCTCATCATGACACAACCTTAGGAATGAGGTCTCACTCGATCCTCAGTCCCTTCTCGACTATTGTCACTATAGCATGGACACACACCTAGGGAGCAAAAATACTCATGATGACACCAAACTACTGCCACAGTATCTGTATCATTGCCCTGGTATGTGGTTAGACTCTTAATTGTCTTCATTTAGTGACCATCGACATGCATAATTTATCTCATCATCACAATACATGTATCTACTAAACATGTAGACAAATTATCATGTACCAGGTCACATAGATCATGTTATCCAATAAATAGCATGGATGGCGCATTCTTAGAATGGTATTAATAATAGAAACATGTAGCATGCTATCAAGGTATTACAAGCACACAAACATACAAAAATTAATGCATCAATCCTAGCATACTTCTAAGTTTATAAAAATAACACAAAGTCATGCTCTATATTCAAGACAAAAAATAATATTAAAGAGTGAGTGCAATCATTTCCACCCATTTTTATGCTCAGCTCCTTTTAGATCTTCGCTTTGTTATTCCAATCGTCATGTATCTTTCACCTTAATGATGTAATATCACGATTTCTTAGTATTTGGAACACTTGCAATAGTAGATAGTCGATTTCTGACGATCTCTTAATAATCATAGTGATAGGCCAAAACTAGGTGATCATCACGTGTTTCTATGCTTAAGTGTCTTAGCATAAGTGAAAAACATCATGTCAGTCTGTGTGCAAGAGTGTTCAAACTCGGGTGAGGGTTCACCGTGTTACCGCTTTTAGCACCGTGCTAATCCTACAGTTTTTAATCACATTACCATAATAACGTGGGTTGTTACCACAGTACTACTACTATTTTTTGAGAACTACACTTTCATGCCTTTGTTCTCAGCTTTTGGTATATGGCACTTTGACAACTAAGATTCTAGCAGTAGAATGTAAATCATAACGACTAGAAGAGAATTATACCTTAATCCCATTCACTACTTCTCTTGTTGTCCCCTTTGTCTACTTCTCATGGTAGTTGGGAGTGCTTTGAGGGTTTTCTTTGATCAAGAAGACGTATATAGGCTTAGTTAGTACGTGATAATCATTTAAACATGGTTTCTACATGAGTTCCAGTGTGTTACCAACATGTAAGTGTGCGTAACTGTTTCTTAGCTTGATTCCTCACCGACAACACCATCTGTTTTCGTAGGATAGTTCGAAGAGGATTGGAACCTATTAAATCTAGTTTCGAAAATGTGCGAGCAAGGAGGGAATCAACAATAAGTGGCTAAGGTTTTCTTTCCAAGCAAAGTGAGCAGGTGCAGAAGAATTCCTGTGTTTAGGGTTTTTCTACATATAATATATAAATATCTCAGCACCCCAGAACTTCCATTTATAATCTTCAGTCCCCATACTATAGTATCAAGTCCCAGTACTACAGTATTGGGACTGTTTCTAATCGCTGGACTGTGTCTCAGCATCGCGGTACCACATCTATGCTCAAATTCTTGAGTTTTCCCATCGCAATACCGCAGTATCCCATTCTCGGTACCATGGTACCATGTTGGCGTCCAAAATCATGAAATTCAATTGTAGTACTAGGGTACCTTGACCCAATACCATGGTCCCCGTGCGAAAGTTTCACTTTCACAAACCGTGACTTACTACTGCAATAGCCAAACTGGTACTGTGGTAGTCGCACTTTTTACTACGTTGTTTTTTTTCTTTTTAGATTAGTATCTCTATTCTCTTTAATTTTTTGGGGTATTCGATGGACCTAAAATGTTAGTGGGAGAGTACTGATCCTAAGTACAATAGTGGGCTCAATGAATAGTAAGTCCAATATACTACTTATAACAAGCATCCCAAAACCAATCAATGTACACATGAAGAGTAATAATGAAGCAATACATGAAAACTTGGCATATAAAGAATTACAGTTATAAATAATGCAACCATTTAGAAGAAAAATAGTTTTAAATATATGCTAGTTGAAAACTATATCCAAGCTAGGGTTTAAAATTATCGAATGCAATCCTATGGTTCGCTCTAATTGTTTATAAGTCAACTGTACTGACCACTCGAGCAGGCCATGAGCTAGGTATATTCCTTGAATACACTAACCCCATTTTTGATCCTCGTGTGTAGACAATTGATGTAATACCCTAAAATCTTGTATTAATTGAAATGAAATGATAAATGACGTCCAATTCATTTCTATAATCAATTGGCAAGCTTAAATTTGCACAAAAACTTCTCAGAGGAGTGAAATTTAAGAAAAAGGAATGAAATAAAATGAAATGAAATGAAGTGAACACCCCAAATGGTTGAGGCATCCAAAATTCATTTAATTTGCACAATTAAGAGTTCATTTACTTGGTATGCATCAAGGGAATCTAAATTAGGAAAGAAAATAGGAAAAAAACTTAGCCAATTAAAAGATATGAATTTTTATTAAATTCATGTGAACCCAAAAGTGTTAAAATCCTGCCCGAATGAGAGATATGAATTTTTACTAAACTTAGCAAGTTTGTGGTGCTCTCATTGTAACAAACTTGCCAAATCTTCAAAATTTCGTGCCCCCAAGCACAAGAGACTATCAAGTGATTTTTTTGGAAATTTTTGGGATTTTGGAAACCAATTTTTGGATTTTTGAAGTATTTTTATTGATTTAATTAGGATTTTTGGTTTTTTAATTCAGAGCATTGGATATCAACCGTCGAATCGTCCTCGAGATTCCTTTCGTAATCAAGATCGGGTGGGTGGAACGTCAGCCATTGGATCTCCTCGATCGCAGCACTGCATTCGCGATTGAGATCAGGCGGGTGAGATCTGGAACGTCTGATCAACCTCGATCGCAGCACTTGGTTCGCGATTGATGGAACACGCTTTTCTGGGCTGTCAGATGATCATCGGATGTTGCGTTCGGATCATGATTGCGATTAACGAATCTTATCCGAGTCGTCAGATGACCCTCGAGACACGCACGCCGCAATAAAAAAAATAAGTTTGATGTGGACTGTCAGATCGACCTCAAGTGCAACACATTCGCGATCACGATCTTGCGCCTATGATTTGGACCGTTGGATTGAAATGATCAATCGTGAGCCGTTCGATCTTGGCAATTCGGTGCATCCGGGCATTGGTTAAGGCCTTGATCGTGACCGTGAGATTTCAGATCCTACGGATGATGGATTTCTGGCAGTTGGATCGTGTTTCTAATACCAAAATCACTCTTCTAAGTTACTATTATCTGAAATTTTGCGAATTAGACACTTCCTAATTGATAAAAACTTAATTTTCTTGTATATTCATTTCTATTTTAATGATTTGCTAATATCTTTCCCTTTCTAATTATTTAATATTGCATTTATTTGATATTTTTCTATTTCCTTAATATTTTTAATGCTAATAATTAAATAATCTATATTTTTCATTTTCATGTATTTTTATTTATTTTATATTTCATTTTCAGATAATAATTTATGTAATTATACACTGCTGCTTTATTTGTTTTTAATAAATACATGCACACTACATTTTTATAACTTTTTCTATGTACCTATTCCCATAATATGTAGCATTAACATTTACTATGCTAAGACACACCTTATTCATTCACATATTAGCCAATATGTGTAAATACTTTATTTCTATTTATTTCTTAAGCAATTCCTTAAATTTCATAATAAATTCTACTAAACCTTAATTTTCATTTAATTATCAAATTAAGGTCCTATTTGCTTAATTTTTCTGTATCTCTAATATATTTTATTTTTCATGTGCCAACCCACAATTTGCACCCAAAATTTTATTAAAATCTTTGAAATTAATTTACAAAATTCTGGGGTATACATGGAATGACCGGTTTGTGAAAGTATTCCATCTACCCAGTTCTGACTTTATGTCCCATTGTTGATGATCTTTCTAAATTTGTTGAAAATCATGAAAATGAGGCCACCAAGAGGCTTCAAGCTCCAAGAAAAGCAAGGCTCATGACCTATGTTATTGAATGGGCTTCAAAAAGTGGTCGTCTGGCAAGCGAATTAAAATATAACTGATGAGGATAAGATCACAATATCATAAAATGATAATGTTGTTCTACTGATGCTATTAGATCATCTCCTCAACCGGTAATATCAATTGGAGATGCGAGTGGGGAAAAGAATAGAATAGTGACATATCTTCTTGATGATCTTTGAATTTCATGGAACCATTGTTCATGAGGAGCAAATTTTATTAAGAAATTACAAAATCATCATTGATCAGGGGTGAAATGAAGAGTCCTTATGTTCATTTGGAAGAAATATGTTGACAAATGATTTTTGTTAGTACTCAACCCAAGCCACCATGATCGAAGCACAGTATGCTTCTTTTAGAAAATGATAAAATGAAGGCGAAAGGCTTAGTAGGATGAGGAATATGTCTAAAAAACATGCCATGTTTCCTCGTCAATATCTTCAAATGTCCTTTGATAGATGGCTGATCAGAGATCTTCTGATTAGCCATCTATCAAAGGACATTTGAAGATATTGACGAGGAAACATGGCATGTTTTTTAGACATATTCCTCATCCTACTAAGGGTGAGCACGTATCTAGGGGTTCTAATCCCTTGATGTTCTTATCAAAACACTCCACTCTTGGATGGAATGTCAACTCTTCTTGTCATATTCCATTAGAATAAGGATCTCATGTCCATATTTCAAGTACTTTTGGATTATACCCATCCACACCAAGTGATGAGACACATATACACTAAGTATGTGCAAAGAACACCCATAACATTACATAGATCACTATGACAATATATGGTTTACAAACTTGAAAGTCTTAACTTAATTCTCACATGTTCATGAATCAAAAATTAAGAATAAAACATTCAAAAAGCATGAAAACAATACATAGCATATTTCATAATTTAAATCAAACCTAGGCATGGCATGGTATCATGAATACTAAAAACATGCATACATGATAAACTGAATTTAAAGCATGATTAAACATGTTGAAAGTTGAAACTAAACGTGCTAACTGAAAATAAAAGATGCATGAACATGCTAGAAACTCGAACTAGAAAAGTAAAAGGATAGGAAATCTCATCCACCTTGAACTAGAAATGCATGGCATGCTCATTGTTCATGATTAATCCCTTGTTTTGTATTCCAAGCTCCTTAATTCCTTCAACCTTGAAATCAAGTCTAATGAGTTATTCATGTATTTCTAACAATCTTAAATCATGTCCTAATGATTTCCATCTAATGTGGCCTTTAATTTTGCAAGAATATCACCCTAAATGAGTTTTAGAGTAAAAGATTATCGTAATAGTTCGAGTGCAAAAGCAAAAAATAGGAAGTGCAAAAGCATTACCTAGGTAGGCGACCGAGGTAACTAGTGGTTTTACAAGAGTGTAGTATCATTACCGTGGTAGGTTACCATGTAACCAGAGGAGTGTCCAGAAAATATTTTCATTACCACAGTAGGCAACCATAGTAATTAGAAAAAAATTTGTAGGAATAGAGGAAGACGAAGACAAAGGCATTACCAAGGTAATGGTGATCATCACTTTTGTGGTAACCAACATGAAAACTGGTTTTCTATGTATGTTTCCCCCCTCCTTTGCTTTCCTACTACTTTGGCATCCTAATGGTTAAACTTCTAAACTATGAGACATGAAATAAATTGTAACACCCCAACTCTCGTATCTGTTAAGTAGTGTACATTGCCACCATTCTCTTGATAGTAGACTTAACAAAATGGCGGGTCGGGCCGGTGCTACATTACAAGCGACGCACACTTGTTCTTTTCTTTTCAATATCTCGTGCCTTTGTATAAAATTCAAGAATACAAAATTTTCAATAAAATCTAGGCAAATTAGAAGGGATAAAGAAGTCCAACTATTTTATTCATAATAGAAATTGAAAGTACTAAACTCTTCAAAAAGAACTAATAATTACAATGGAAGTCTTCAAAATACTTTTCAGTTGAAAAACATAAAAACTTTGGGCAACATGCCCTAAAAATTCAAAAAAAAAAATATAATACCGTAGAAACTTTCTAAGAAACTATCTATATTCAACAGCTCCATGGGTTTCATGTTCCTAAAAAATAAGAAAGGAATAGTGAGCACATAGCCTAGTGAATCCTTTTCGAACAACCTTCTTTCATATTCAAACTCATAACACAATCATAATTTAAACACTTGCAATCATTAGGCGTTTCAAACAACAATTTGTTCAAGTCGAGTCTCAAACCAAAAGGGCCTTTAATCCCTTGATGTTCTTAAATAAGTAAATAGGGCCCACTAGGCATCAACCCATTAGTGGCACGTGTCGGCATCAACCCATTACACATGGTGACCCACCAGTGGTACACGACCCACAATTACTTAGGTCTGAAAACCATATGACCTAACTTATATGAAAAGAACATCCATAGTGGTGCCATGACCACTATGATGGTACGTGGTTATTATCTCCATCGTCTTTGATTAATTCTCATACCATGATCTTATAAAATAAACTTTAGAATATGAAATCAAACTAAAATTCAGAATATACACAGTCGATTCATGAAGCACTCATAGAACATGCATCATATTTTAATTTAAACGCCTAAGCATGATACTAACATGGCATGGATTCTATGATTACTCAAACATGAATCAAAACTGAAATACTAAAATAAACATGTAAAATTCTAGAACTAAAGTTGACAATCTTTGAATTCAGTGAAGAAGACACAAATAATGAGCATGCCATAAATTCAAATAAGAACAGAAGGGTGTTCTAGAAATCACTTCCACCTTGTGATGCTTTTCTTCCCAAATTTTGCCAGCAATTCCCCTCGCGTACTAATGCCAATGAAGATTGCCCAACTTAATTCCCCAAATTCGAGAGAAGAACTTCTCACACACACGCAAGAAGGGAAGATGAGCAAAGATGCCAAGAAGAAGGCTTAGAGAAAATAAGAAGATAATTCAACTCTTATTTTTTTTTCAGCCGAATTTCTTGCTTTCTTTTCAGATTTTTTGCCAAATCTTGATCCCGATTGACTTTCTAATCCTGTTTTCATAAAAGATTACACATATCCTTGTATTTTTGCCTATGATATCCCATTTTATGCATTATAATCATATTTTTCCTTCCAAAAATCCCTTAAATTGCTTTTTATTCCTCATTTGGGTAACTAGGACTTGCCAAAATTCTCATTCGTCAATTCTGTATAACTTTCTAAGTAAAAATTCAAATTTCCTATGAATTTTTGAGATGTTACAACCTACCCTCCTTAGAAAAATTTCGTCCTCGAAATTTGCACATATTTAGGTATTCCTTATGAATAGTGTGGGTACTTGGTCTTCATCTCTCTTTCGAGTTCCCACGTGACGTTTTCTACCCCATGGTGTTTCCACAACACCTTCACTAATGGGATATCCTTTGTTATTAGATTATGTACCTTGTGGTCAAGGATTCTAACCGTTGTTTCCTCATAGGGAGCATCATCTTGAATATTCACTTCCTCCTAGTGAATGATGTCAGAGGGGTCACGTTTGTATTTCCTCAACATGGATACATGGAATACGTTATGTGCTGAAGTCATCCAGTTTGGTAGGTCCAACTCATAAGCACATTTTTCGATTCTTCTAAGTATTTCAAAGGGTTTGACAAACCTTGGAGATAACTTCCCTTTCAATCCGAACCTTTTGATACCCTTCTGAGGATTGATCCTTAGGAATACTTTGTCCCCAACTTTGAACTCTAATGGTTTTCTCTTTTTGTCTACATAGCTCTTTTGATGGCTCTGCACAGTATTCAGTCTCTTTTGTATTAACTTGACTTGGTTGCTTGTTTCTTCCACCATGTTTGGCCCAGTTAATACTTGATCTTCAAGTTCAGCTCAATAGGTAGGTGATCTGTAGGGTCTTCCGTAGAGAGCTTTGAATGGAGCCTTTTTTATGCTTGCTTGGTAACTATTGTTATAGGCAAACTCCGCCACGTGTAAATACTTACTCCAATTCTCCTTGAAGTCTAAAACGCAAGCCCTCAATATATCTTCCAAAATCTGGATAACTCTCTTAGACTGACCATCCGTCTGAGGGTGAAATGTTGTACTCATGGTGAGCTTAGTACCCATCTCCTTTTGTAGACTCTGCCAAAACTGGGAAGTGAAGCAAGAGTCTCTGTTAGACACGATAGTCTTGGGTACACCATGAAGTCTGACGATTTCTTTCACAAAGATTTCTCCCATCTTACTGACTTGGTCTGTGGATCTAATTGGCAAGAACTGAGCCACTTTGGTGAGACAATCCACTATCATCCAAATAGTGTCTTCTCTTTTTTGGTTCCTGGGTAAACCACTGACGAAGTCCATGTCGATGTTATCCCACTTCCATTCAGGGATTGGAGGTGGTTGTAACTTTCCGGAGCATTTTCGATGTTCTACTTTCACTTGTTGACATGTTAAACACTTAGAGATGTATTTAGTAGATGTATTTAGTAGATGTATTTAGTAGACATGTTAAACACTTAGAGATGTATTTAGACATGTCCCTTTTCATTCCTCTCTACCAGTAGATTTTCCTGAGGATCTAGTACATCTTATCCCCACCAGGGTGCATGGCATACTTAGTCTGATGAGCTTCATCAGGTATGATTTGCTTGCTCTGTCCCTGCTGAGGTACACATATCCTTTCCCCGAGTCTTAGGATGTTTTCAGCATCCATCCTGAAGTAAGTATGCTTTCCTTGCGTGACCCCTTCAATTAGTTGAGCGAGCCACTTGTCTTGCTTCTGTGCATCCTTGATCTGATGTAATAGGTCCAGTTGGCAAGACATATTGTAAAGATAGGCTTCCTTTTCATTAAGGTTTACACCCAACCTAAAATCTTCAATCAATTGGTACATCTAACCTTTTTCTTCTTCCTGTTTGTTGAACTTCCTGCTCAAAGCATTGGCCGCTACATTGGCCTTCCCTGAATGGTAATGTAGTTGAAAATCATAGTCTTTCAAGAACTCCATCCATCTCCATTGCTTGAGGTTCAACTCCTTCTAGGTGTAGATGTATTTCAAGCTCTTGTGATCTGAAAACAACTCAAATTTTTTGCCATAAAGGTAGTTTCTCCAAATCTTCAAGGCAAACACAATGGCTGCTAGCTCTAGGTCACGAGTAGGGTAATTTCTCTCATGGACCTTCAGTTGTCTTGAGGCAAAAGCGATGGATTGTTCTTCTTGCATTAGGACTATGCCCAATCCACTCAGTGAGGCATCAGTATACGGTGTGTAAGTAACACCAGGAGTTGGGGTGACTAGAACAAGAGCCGTAGTCAATCTTGTCTTTTGTTCTTGGAATGACTGTTCACATTTCTCATCCCACTGGAACTTAATTCCTTTTCTGGTCAACTTAGTCATAAGTTCTACCAACTTGGAAAAATCCTTAATGAACCTTCTGTACCAGCCTGCCAAGCCCAAGAAACTTTTGATTTTTGTTACTATTTTTAGTTGCTTCCAGTTCATAGCGGTTTCCACTCTCTCCGGATCTACAGAGATACCTTTTGTTGATATAATGTGGCCTAGGAACTTGACAGTTTCCATCCAGAACATGCACTTACTAAATTTAGCATATAGCTGGTTTCTTCTGAGGGTTTCTAGCACGATCCTCAAGTGTTCTAGGTGATTAGCTTCTGACTTAGAGTAGAATAGGATATCATCCACGAATACCACTACAAACTGGTCAAGGTACTGTCTGAACACTCGGTTCATCAAATCCATGAAGGCAGCTAGGGCATTGGTCAAACCAAAGGGCATCACAGTGAACTCGAAGTTTCCATATCTTGTCCTGAAGGAAGTCTTGTATATGTCAGACTCCCTGATTCTCAACTGATGATAACCCGACCTGAGATCAATTTTAAAGAAATGAGTGGCTCCTCGTAATTGATCAAATAGGTCATCAATCCTTAGTAAAGGATATTTATTCTTTACTGTAGCTTGATTCAACTTCCAGTAGTCGACACACAGTCGCAAGGAACCATCCTTCTTTTTCATGAATAATATTGGGGCTCCCTAGGGTGTTTCACTTGGCCTGATGAAACCTTTCTCCCTGAGCTCGTCCAGTTGAGTTTTCAACTCAATTAGTTCTGGTGGCGCCATTCTATAAGGAGGTATGGCTATAGGGTTGGTTCCAGGGTAAGCTCGACCTTGAACTCTAACTCTTTTGCTGGTGGTAGTCTAGGTAAGTCATTTGGGAACACATCCTCGTACTCACTAACTATAGCTAGGTTATGAATATTCTTTAAGTCCGTAGGTTCTTCTTTAGAGAGTTCCTCGAACTCATTCGTCTCCTTCAAGCAATTCAGCTAGGCTAGGGTTAAACTTCTTGGTTGTCTCCGCATATCCCCATTGATTTTAAAGATTTTCCCAGAAGGTAATGTTATGGTCACTCATTTCTTAGGATAATCTATCTAGGTCTGGTACTGATCTAACCAATCCATCCCCAATATTACATCGTAGCCATAAAAAAGTAGGGTATATAGGTCGACAGTTAAAAGTTTATCCCCAAACCTAAGGTCACAACTACATTTCTTCTTTGAAGTAACAATGTTCCCTATTGGTGTGGACACATTCAAAGTCGCAGGCATTGTTTTTGTCACAAGTTGTAACCTATCAGCTAGTTTTTCAAAGATAAAAGATTTTGATGCACCCAAGTCAAACAACAGTCTCACACCATCGTTAAACAAATAGGAACGTACCCTCTACTGTAGGGGCCTGGTCTTCCTAGGTCCCAACCGCGAACATTCTGGCCTGGTTCTAACCACGACCCCGGTTCTGCCCTTGATTGGCATTCTAATTCTATCTGGCTTGGGGTCGCCCATTCTGATTTCCCCCTTGAGTATTCTGTTGTTGCTGTTGGTAAGCCTGACCTGGTGCGATTGGGCAATTTTTTGCCAAATGACCCTTCTGCATGCATACGAAACATAATTCCAGCCTCTTAGCTTCTTCCCTTGACTCGTCCTTATTCTACCCCTGTTTCTGTGGAGTCTTACCACTTTTGCTTTTCTTTTGGGTCCCTTGTTGGTCCTTTCCATTTCCATTCTGCTTATTCTTTCTCCAGGCCTTTGTGTTCTCTATTTCATTCGTAAGCTTCTTGTTCTTTTCCTCTCAACCTTTGTTCTAAATGGAGTTCATGACCTAGGATCCCTATATGTCTGTAAGCTTAAAGTCATAATCACTTTTTGAATCTCAATCTTGATATCCTGAGCAAACCAATTAGCTTTCATTCTTTCTTCTCGAATCAGTTCTTGAGAAAATTTGGCCAACTCAGTAAATTTCCTCTCATATTCAGCTACAGTTAAGTCCTTCCGATTCAACTTGACGAAGTCCTTTTGCAGCTTCCACAGTGTCGTCTTTAGAAAGAACTTTTTGTCGAAGACCTCTTTGAACTCTTCCTAGCTCATTTTTTCAACATCAATCTTTGTTTCAGCATACATTCATGCCATCATGACTCTAGATTCAGTTTCTAGGTTCTCGATTTGTTCAGTGGCCTAAAGTCTTTCTTTTAGGTTATTTTCATGCATGGGTGTAAACTTTGGTCTCAAAGAAAATAAACAGTAAAGCATGCATATCACACAATCATACAATCATGTTAGCACAACAAGTTTCCAAGCTTCCACCTAAACTTTCAAGTTCAATTGTCCCATACCACTCTACCCCTTCCACTTAGGCTTTTACTCAGAACAGAGCCGCACCCAAACAATTTTGCAAATTGCTTGATAACTAAGGTTCCCGAGCCCACTATACTCAACCGTCCCATACCAGCGAGCATAGAAAAACTCGTTTTACCAGAGTTATCGATCATTCACCACACATGGTCCATCATTCTCTGAGTCTAGGCTTCCTCCATAACCCCAAATTCCTATGCATCTCATACTACATAGAAACCAAAAATTATAACAGCTTCCTGGTCTCGTGTCCTGATCAAACAATTTTTTGTTTTCACACAAGTTTCAGTTTCTAGCCTATGTCCTAGAGTTTTATGCTTTTGATCCACTATGCCACCCATGGCTACACCCGTTTCTACCTACGATCTTTTCTCTGGACCTAGGGTTCGGTTCAAGTTGACTTACAACCTCTGTCTGGTCAAGATACCACCTTTGGCATCTTTTTCGACTTTTATTCCATTTCTTTGCCCTAATTTTCCACCTTCTAATTTTCTTTTATTGAAAATAAGAATGTTCTTCAACTTTGACTACTCATATAAGTTGGTGGGACAACCTCCAAATCAGGCAGCGAGACCAAAGTCTACTTAGCAACCGCGCTTTCTAGGGCGGGATAACCCACCTCCCTTTCAATGTTTAGCTTTATTCGGGACAAGGCTTACCCACTATTAGTTCAACTTCTAGTCTTTGTATCCAAACAAAACATTTCAAAATATATTTTTCCTTTTTGAAAACACTTTCTAAAACATTCATCAATTTCAAAAATAGAAGGTAGGGCATTCTAAATTCAAATCAATTCAAGGTGAAACCCTAAGTTTGAGTTTCTCATTCTAGTTTGGTGTTTCTAATAATCGAGCTCTGATACCACCTCTGTAACACCCCAACCCCCATATCTTTTAAGTAGTGTACATTGCCACCATTCTCTTTACAGTGGACTTAACAAAACGGCAGGTTAGGACGGTGCTACATTACAAGTGACACACACTTGTTCTTTTCTTTTTAATATCTCGTGCCATTATATAAAATTCAAGAATACAAAATTTTCAATAAAATCAAGGCAAATTAAAAGGATAAAGAAATCCAACTATTTTATTCATAATAGAAATTGAAAGTACTAAACTCTTCAAAAAGAACTAATAATTACAGTGGAAGTCTTCAAAATACTTTTCAATAGAAAAACATAAAAACTTTGGGCAATATGCCCTAAAAATTCAAAAATATATATATATAATATTGTAGAAACTTTCTGAGAAACTATCTATATTCAAAAACTCCATGGGTTTCATGTTCCTGAAAAATAAGAAAAGAAGAGTGATTACATAGCCCAATGGATCCTTTTCGAACAACCATCTTTCATATTAAAACTCATAACACAATCATAATTCAAGCACTTGCAATCATTAGGCGTTTCAAACAACAATTTGTTCAAGTTGAATCTCAGACCAAAAGGGCCTTTAATTCCTTGACGTTCTTAACTAAGTAAATAGGACCCACTCGACATCAACCTGTCAATGGCACGTGTCGGCATCAACCCATTAAACATGGTGACCCACCAGTCGTACACGACCCTCAAGTGCTTAGGTCTGAAAACCATATGACTTAACTCATATGAAAAGAACATCCATAGTGTCGCCATGACCACTATGACGGTACATGGATATTATCTCCATCGTCTTTAATTAATTTTCATATCATGATCTTATAAAATAAAACTTCAGAATATGAAATCAAACTAAAATTCAGAATATACACAGTCGATTCATGAAGCACCCATAGAACATGCATCATACTTTAATTTAAAAGCCTAAACATGATACTAACATGGCATGGATGATATGATTACTCAAACATGAATCAAAACTGAAATACTCAAATAAACATATAAAATTTGAGAACTGAAGTTGAAAATCTTTGAATTTGGTGAAAAACACACAAACAATGAGCATGCCATGAATTCAAATAAGAATAGAAGGGTGTTCTAGAAATCACTTTCACCTTGTGATGCTTTTCTTCCAAAATTTTGGCAGCAATGAAGATCGCCCAACTTAATTCCCCAAATTTGAGAGAAGACGTTATCACACACACAAGAAGGGAAGATGGAAAAAGATGCCAAGAAGATGGCTTAGAGAAAATAAGAGGAGAATTCAACTCTTTTTTTTTCAGCCAAATTTCTTGCGTTCTTTTCAGATTTTTGCCACATCTCGATCTTGATTGACTTTCTAATCTTGTTTTCATAAAAAATTGCACATATCCTTGTATTTTTGGCTATGATATCCCATTTTATGCATTATAATCATTGTTTTTCTTCCAAAAATCCCTTAAATTGATTTTTATTCCTCATTTGGGTAACTAGGACTTGCCAAAATTCTCATTTGTCAATTCTGTATAATTTTCTAAGTAAAAATTCAAATTTCCTATGAATTTTTTGAGATGTTAGATAAAGGTTGAGATTGGGTGGTCATATCTCAGTTTGCAACTTCAAAACTCTTCGGTGGATCTACACACCTTCAAGCACTTTATTGGTGATGAAGAGTCTATCTTTTTCATTCACATTCTCAGTTTGTTGCGTGGAACAACCAAGGACAAAAAAGGGTGCCAAGAGAGAAACTAAGAAAGCAAGAAGAAGGCTTGTTCATTCTTGCTAAGATGAAGAGAAAGTGTTCCAATACTTGGGTTTATGTAGATGTTCAATGGGCAAGGTTTGGAAGGTTTGAGGCGCTCCTAGTGTGGAACCTTTCCAAAAACTCAAATTTCTTGTTTCCTACTCACTAAATATTGGCAAGTTCGTGTTTTAGAAGTTGCTATCTTGTTTTGGAAGTTTCCTATAGTGAATTGACAAGTTTATAATTCAATTTCACGCACTTTTAATTGCATTATCGCGGTCATCAGAGCACGCTGTTTTCATTAAATTTTTTGGGCAGGGACATACTAGCAAGGTAACTTTTTTCATTACCGCAGTAACTAATGGGATGGCAATTTGCTAATTTTTGTGTTTTGTTCGGGTTTGCCTACCACTTCATACATTTGATTGTACATGTTTTAAATCACAAATTTTGTGGTTTTCTCAAGGTTCACTTTATTTAAATTATTTTATTTTATTTTATTTATTTGACAAAATTCTGTGGTATTACATCTTCCAAAAAATAATTTCTCTTATTTCAGTGGGTACTGATCAGATAACTTCGAAGGGATCTTGAGGAGGATCTGTGCCATCAGATTGTTCTAGATTAGATGAGGAGGATCCAATGAATCCGATGAAATTTGTAACTTTTTGTCAGCACAAAAAATCTGCAAGAATATTGGTTTTTCCTGGAATGTGGGGATCTAAAAAATTAAATTAAAAGAACTAGTTTGCCCATCACAACAGTTGTGGATTTGGTAACACCTTTTGTTTTAACTAAAGCATTTTAGGGAAACTAGACTTCTCCATTTCGATAAGGAAGAAATGCCCTACCAAATGGAACTAAAATTTTTCAATTCACCTTTTTATTACTAAAATTTCCTTGAAGGTAGAGTGGTAATGTTGCTCTTATGGTTTAAATGATCCACTATTATATCCACACAACTTGCGAGATTTATCAGGAGTTTCTTCCCATAAGATTGAGTCCAATGTTCGTCACTAGCATCTATTTGAAGAACACGTAGACTAGTACAAAGAATCTTTAAGCTGGGAAGAGCTTGTGCTTGCTATTTAAGAAACTAGACTACTTCAGTATATTGAGGACCCTAAGGGGGAGGAGACCTTTTTAGTAATGAAGATAGTTAGCTGGCATATCGTGATAAATCTTTAATGAACACCCCTATATAATTTACTTATCCTAAAAATTGTTGTATTGAGGTTTTATCTGGGAGTTGGTTTGGAAAATTCAAGATTTTATAGGATATGTGTGGTTGCAAGAGGACTTGTCCATCATTAATCTGCATTCCAAGGAAATCAATGGAAGTTTGAAACAACTTCATTTTCTTTTGTGAGAGCATGAGACCAAATGTGGTACAAAGCTCTATAATTGTTGTAACTAAACAAATATGAGAATCAATATCATTGGAATGGAGGAGAATGTCATTGATATAAATGAGTACCTGGTCCTAAATTAGCTGGAAAATTTTTGTCATGACATTCTATAATAATGGTGGTGTTGCCTTCAAGCCAAAGGGCATCACATTCTAGTGACAATGATGTCCTAGTATAACACAAGCTTTTTTGGACCTATCTATAGGAGTAATGCTAAGCTGCCAAAATCCTAATTTGCAGTTAAAGTTAGAAAAGATTTGGACCTTAGTTAAATGTAGAAAAAGAGTCTCACGTCAAGGAAGAGGAAATTTATCATCTTTGAGAAAAATGTTGAGAGGCTGATAATTTATTACCAGTCAGAGTTTTACTCTAACCTGCTCAAATCTTTTTTTAACATAAAATGTTTCATATGCCCAAGGAGAGTCTGTTGGAAAAATCAAGCCTTCTTTTGGAGCTAGTTAAGTTCCTGAATGGCTAGCGTTAGCTGAGTAGGAGGTATACTATGGTGTGTCACCTTAGTACGAATAATATCTTCATTAAGTTTAAATGGGAGTGTGATGAAGAAATCTCGATTTGTCCCTAGAGGATGATCCCATTTCTTCATAAACTTAGAATTATTTTCTGCACAACAATCTAGAACCTAGGGAAGATTAATAGCATGGGCTGATGGAGAGATAGTAGACATCCAAGGGATAAAGGCAGAATGAGTCTTTAAGCCTTGAGGCATCCGTATGATGTTGAATATGGTGAAGGATGTCATGACCAATGATGAGATTTTTCGAAATGGTGCTCCCAAACTTTTGTGTTGAAAAGTAATTAATGGATGGAGCTTAATTTTTACAGGCTTGATCATGAGAGTGATGGCAATTGATGTTTTTCTAGCAGTATTAAAAGATTGGTAGTAAGGTTTCCACCATTCAGTAGGAAGGACTAAAGGGTGCATCAAGGTTGTTGAAGCTCCTATACAAAAAGAACAATTATCTTATGTAACACCCCAACCCCCATATCTTTTAAGATGTGTACATTTGCCAGTATTCTCTTGACATGGTCTTAACAAAATAGCGAGTCCGACTGATGCTACATTACAAGTGACACACACTTGTTCTTTTCTTTTCAATGTCTCGTGCCTTTGTATAAAATTCAAGAATACAAAATTTTCAATAAAATCAAGGCAATTTAAAAGAGATAAAGAAATTCAAACTATTTTATTCACAATCGAAAAATTGAAAGTACTAAACTCTTCAAAAAAAGAACTAATTGTTACAGCGAAAGTCTTCAAAATACTTTTCAGTAGAAAAGTATAAGAACTTTGTGCAGCATGCCCTTCAAAATTCTAAAAAATATAATACTGTAGATACTTTTTAAGAAATTATCTATATTCAACTGCTCCATGGGTTCATGTTAGTGAAAAATAAGAAAGGAAGGAGTTAGCACATAGCCCAGTGGATCCTTTTCGGACAACCATCTTTCATTTAAACTCAAAACACAATCATAATTGAAACCCTTGCAATCATTAGACGTTTCAAACAACAATTTGTTTAAGTCGAGTATCAGACAAAAAGGGCTTTTATTCCCTTGATGTTTTTAACTAAGTAAATAGGGCCCACTCGGCATCAACCCGTTACACATGGTGACCTACTAGTGGTACACGACCCTCAAGTATTTAGGTTTGAAAACCATATGACCTGACTCATATGGAAAGAACATCCATGGTGTCCCCTTAATCACTATGATGGTACGTGTTATTATCTCCATCGCCTTAGATTAATTCTCATATCATGATCTCATAAAATAAACTTCAAAATATGAAATCAGACTAAAATTCAGAATATACATAATCGATTCATGAAATACTCATAAAACATGCATCATACTTTAATTCAAAAGCCTAAGCATGATACTAACAAGGCATGGATGATATGATTGCTCAAACATGAATCAAAATTGAAATATTGAAATAAACATTTAAAATTCTAGAACAGAAATTGAAAATCCTTGATTTCAGTGAAAATACACAAACAATGAGCATGCCATGAATTTAAATACGAACCAAAGGGTGTTCTAGAAATCACTTCCACCTTGTGACGCTTTCTTTCGAAATTTCGGCAGCAATTCCCCCTATGTACTAGTGCCAATGAAGATCGCCCAACTTATTTCCCCAATTCGAGAGAAGAACTTCTCACACACATAAGAAGAGAAGATGGGTAGAGGTGCCAAGAAGAAGGCCTAGAGAAAACGAGAGGAAAATTCAACTCTTATTTTTGGAATGAATGAAATTGAGAGCCTAGGGGGGTTTATATAGGTTCTCAAAGGGAAAAAATTAGAAAGTTTTAGTTTCTTCTTCGAATAAAACACCTTATTTTTCCTTAATTTCATACTTTCAAATTTTTAGAGCAAAATGAGATTTTTTCAAATTTTAGAAATAATTTTCTGATTTAAAAACCTATTTTTTAGTAATTTTCGTTATTTTTTCGTATTTTTCCCATAATTTTTGTATTTTAATTTCAAATCCCTTAATCTTAACCGTCGGATTAATCTCAAATCTATCAACGAAATCGAAGCTTTTGATCTCGGCTGTTCAATTTCGTTGAGCGCATCAACGGTTCATGATTAATCCAAAACAACTTCGATCTGGACCGTTAGATGATCCTCGAGCGCAGCACGGTTCGCCATCTATCAACGCGACTTTGATCTCGACTGTCGGATGATCCTTGAGCGCAACACTGTTTGCAATTAACCTAGCACTATTCATGATTAACTAACACGACTTTGATCTCGATCGTCAGATGATCTTCGATCACGGTGTGCGGATCTTAGTTTGCAATCAACGAATTTCGTTCTGACTGCACGATCATCCTCGAGTTTCATACGTGGATCTCTGGCCGTTGGATTTTTATGATCCGGTGCACTCGGGTGTTTGGTTGGGTTTTAATCCCGTTCGTTGGATTTTGCTAGATCTATTGTGGACCGTGGGATTATTTTAAGTTTATTTTTTTATTTTTCAACCGAATTTCTTGCTTTCTTCTCAAATTTTTGTCAAATCTCGAACCCAATCGACTTTCTAATCCTATTTTCATCAAAAATTACACATATCCTTGTATTTTTGGCTATGATATCCCATGTTATGCATTATATTCACATATTTTCTTCCAAAAATCCACTAAATTAATTTTTATTCCTCATTTGGGTAAACTATGACTTGCCAAAATTCTCATTCGTCAATTCTGTTTGATTTTCTAAGTGAAAATTCAAATTTCATGTAAACATTTCGAGATGCTACAACCTACCCTCCTTCAAAAAAATTTCGTCCTCAAAATTCGTACATATTTAGGTATTCTTTAAGAACAGATGCGGGTACTTGGTCTTCTTCTCACTTTCGAGTTCCCACGTGGCTTCTTCTACCCCATGAGGTTTCCACAACACTTTCACAAATGGGATATCCTTTGTTCTTAGATTTTGTACCTTGTGGTCAAGGATTCTGACCATTATTTCCTCGTAGGTGGCATCATCTTGAATATTCATTTCCTCCTAGTAAATGATGTGAGAGGGGTCAGGTTCATATTTCCTCAACATGGATACATGGAATGTGTTATGTGCTGAAGTCATCCAGTTTGGTATGTTCAACTCATAAGCACATTTCCCAATTATTATAAGTATTTCAAAGGGTCTGACAAACCTTGGAGATAACTTCCCTTTGAATCTAAACCTTTTGATACCCTTTTGAGGACTGATCCTCGAAAATACTTTGTCCCCAACTTGGAACTCTAATGGTCTTCTCCTTTTGTTTGCGTAGCTCTTTTCACGGCTTTACACAGTCGTCAATCTCTTTTGTATTAATTTGACTTGGTTGTTCGTTTCTTCCACCATGTCTGGCCAAGTTAATACTTGATCTTCAAGTTCAGCCAAAAAGGTAGGTGATCAGCAGGGTCTTCCATAGAAAGCTTTGAATGGAGCCATTTTTATGTTTGCCTAGTAACTATTGTTATAAGCAAACTCCGCCAAGTGTAAATACTTGCTCCAGTTCCCCTTGAAGTCTAAAACACAAGACCTCAACATATCTTCCAAAATCTGGATAACTCTCTCAGACTGACCATCCGTCTAAGGGTGAAAGGATGTACTCATGGTGAGCTTAGTACCCATCTTCTTCTGGAGACTCTGCCGAAACTATGAAGTAAAGCGAGCGTCTCTATCAAACACAATAGTTTTAGGTACACCATAAAGTCTGACGATTTCTTTCACATAGATTTCTCCCAGCTTACTAACTTGGTTTGTGGATTTGATTGGCAATAAGTGAGCCACTTTGGTGAGGCGATCCACTATCACCCAAACAGTGTCTTCTCCTTTTTTGGTTCCTAGGTAAACCATTGACAAAGTCCATGGCAATGTTATCCCACTTCCATTCAGGGATTGGGAGTGGTTGTAACATTCCAGAGAGTTTTTAGTGTTCTGTTTTCACTTGTTGGCATGTTAAACACTTAAAGACGTATTTGGCTATGTCCCTTTTCATTCCTCTCCACTAGTAGGTTTTCCTGAAGTTCTGGTACATCTTATCCCCACTAGGGTGCATGGTATACTTAGTCTGATGAGCTTCATCACGTATGACTTGCTTGTTCTGTGCCTGCTGAGGAAAACATATCCTTTCCCCAAGCCTTAGGATGTTTTTAGCATCCATCCTAAAGTGAGTATGCTTTCCTTGTGTGACTCCTTCAATTAGTGTAGCAAGCCACTTGACTTGCTTCTGTTCATCCCTGATCTGATGTAATAGGTCCGGTTGGCAAGACATATTGTAAAGATTTGCTTCTTTTTCGTTAAGGTTTACACCCAACCTAAAATCTTCAATTAACTGGTACATCTGGCCTTTCTCTTCATCCTGTTTGTTGAACTTCCTACTCAAGGCATCCGCCACCACATTGGCCTTCTCCAGATGGTAGTGTAGTTCAAACTCATAGTCTTTCAAGAATTCCAACCATCTCTGTTGCTTGAGGTTCAACTCCTTTTGGGTGTAGATGTACTTCAAGCTCTTGTGATTTGAAAAAGACTCAAATTTCTCGCCATAAAGGTAGTGTTTCCAAATTTTCAGGGCAAACACAATGGCCACTAGCTCTAAGTCGTATGTAGGGTAATTTCTCTCATGGACCTTCAGTTGTCTTGAGGCAAAAGCGATAGCTTGCTTTTCTTGCATTAAGATTGCGCCCAATCCACTCAGTGAGGCATTAGTATACAGTGTGTAAGTAACACCAAGAGTTGGGGTGACTAGAACAAGAGTCGTAGTCAATATTGTCTTCAGTTATTAGAATGATCGTTCACATTTCTCATCCCACTAGAACTTAACTGCTTTTTTGGTCAACTTAGTTATAGGTTTTGCCAACTTGGAAGAGTCCTTAATGAACCTTCTATAGTAGCCTACCAAGCCCAAGAAATTTCTAATTTCTGTTTCTGTCTTGGGTTGCTTCCAGTTCATAACGGCTTCTACTTTCTCCGGATCTACAGAGATGGATTTTTCTAACACTACGTGACTAAGGAACTTGACCGTCCTCATCCAAAACTTGCACTTACTGAATTTAGCATGTAGTTGGTTTCTTCTGAGAGTTTCTACTACAATTTTCAAGTGTTCTAGGTGCTCGGCTTCTAACTAATAGTAGATTAGGATATCATCCACGAATACCACTACAAACTGGTCAAGGTATTGTCTGAACACTAGGTTCATCAAATCCATGAAGGTTGCCGGGGCATTGGTCAAACCAAAGGGCATCACGGTAAACTCGAAGTGTCCATATCTTGTTCTAAAGGCTGTCTTGTGGATGTCAGACTCCCGAATCCTCAGTTGATGGTATCCTGACCTAAGATCAATTTTAGAGAAATGAGTGGCTCCTCTTAATTGATCAAATAGGTCATCAATCCTTGGTAAAGGAGATTTATTCTTTACTGTAGTTTGATTCAACTTCCAGTAGTCGACACACAGCCGCAAGGATCCATCCTTCTTTTTCACGAATAATACTAGGGCTCCCCAGGGTGATTCACTTGGCCTGATGAAACCTTTCTCCCTGAGCTTGTCAAGTTGATTTTTCAGCTCAATTAGTTCTGCTGGCACCATTCTATAAGGAAGTGTGGCTATAGGGTTGGTTCCAAGGTGAAGTTCAATCTTGAATTCTAACTCTCTTGCTGGTGGTAGTCCAGGTAAGTCATTAGGGAACACATCCTCATACTCATTGACTACAGCTAGGTCGTGAATATTCTTCAAATCAATAGGTTCTTCTTCAGAGAGTTCCTCAAACTCATTCGTCTGCTTCAAGCCATTCAGCAAGGCTATGGCTAGACTCATTGGTAGTGTCCGCATATCCCCATTGATTTTAAAGATCTCCCCAGAAGGTAATGTTATTGTTACTTGTCTCTTAGGACAATCTATCTAGGCCTGGTATTAGTCTAACCAATCCATCCCCGAGATTACATCATAGCCATAGAAAGGTGGGTATATAGGTCGACTGTTAAAAGTTTATCCCCAAACCTAAGGTCACAACTACACATCATTTTTGAAGTCACAATGGTCCCTATTGGTGTGAACACATTCAAAGTCACAGACATTGTTTTTGTCACAAGTTGTAATTTATCAGCGAGTTTTTCAGAGATAAAAGATTTTGAGGCACTCGAATCAAACAACAGTCTCACAACAACATTAAACAATAGGAACGTACCTTCTACTGCAGGGGCCTAGTCTTCCTAGGTCTCAACCGCAAACATTCTAGCTTTGTTCTGACCACGACCCTGGTTCTGCCCTTGATTGGCATTCTAATTCTATTTGGATTGAGGTTGCCCATTCTGACTTCCCCTTGAGTATTCTGTTGTTGCTGCTAGGAAGCCTAAGCTGATGCAGTTGGGCAATTTTTTGCTAAATGACCCTTTTGCTTGCATATGAAACATAATCCCAACCTCTTAACTTCTTTCCTTAACTCGTCTTTGTTCTACCCTTGTTTCAGTTTCTAGGTTTGTGGTGCCCTTCCACCACTCTTATTTTTTTCCAGGCCTTTGGGTTCTCTGTTTCATTACTAGGCCTCTTGTTCTTTTACTCTCAACCTTTGTTCTAAGTTGAGTTCATGCCCTAGGATCCCTATATGTCTTTAAGCTTAAAGTTATAAACACTTTTTGAATCTCAATCTTGATATCTTGAGCAAACCAATTACTTCTTAGATCAGCTCCTGAGAGAACTTATCCAATTTAGTAAACTTTTTCTTGTACTCAGCTACAATCAAGTCCTTCCAATTCAACTCAACGAAGTCCTCTTGTAGCTTCCACAATGTCATCTCCAGAAAGAACTTTTCATAGAAGACCTCTTTGAACTCTTTTCGACTCATCTTTTCAACGTCAATGTTTGTTTTAGCAAACATTCGTACTACCATGACTCTAAAATCAGTTTTTAGGTTCTCGATTTGTTTAGTGGCCTAAAGTCTTTCTTTTAGGTTCTTTCGATGCATGGGTACAAGGTTTGGTCTCAAAGCAAATAAACATTACAACATGCATATCACACAATCATATAATCAAGCTAGCACAACAAGGTTCTACGCTTCCACCTAAGCTTTCAGGTTCAAGTGTCTCATACCACTCTACCCCTTTCACATAGGCTTTCACTCAAAACAGAGCCGCACAAAAATAATTTCGCAAATTGCTCGATAGCTAAGGTTTCCGAGCCCACTATACTCAACCATCCCATACCAACGAGCATAGAGAAACCCGTTCTGCCAAAGTTACCGATCATTCACCACACATGGTCCATCATTTTTTAAGTCCAAGCTTCGTCCATAACCCCGAATTCCTATGCATCCCATACTACATAGAAACCAAAAATTATAGAAGCTTCCCGATCTCGTTTCATGATCGAAGAATTTTATGCTTTCACACATGTTTCTGTCACTAGCCTATGTCCTAGAGTTTTATGCTTTTGATCCACTATGCCACCCATGGCTACACTCGTTTCTACCTAAGGTCTTTTCTCTAAACCTAGGTTTGGTTCTGGTTGACTTACAACCTCTGTCTAGTCAAGATACCACCTTTGGTATCTTTTTCGACTTCTATTCAATTCTTTGCCCTAATTTTCCACCTTCTAATTTTCTTTTATAAAAAATAAGAGTGTTCTTCAACTCTGACTACTCATATAAGCTGGTGGGACAATCTTCAGATCGACGGCGAGACCGAAGTTTGCTAAGCAACCGCACTTTCTAGGGCGGGATAACCCACCTTCCTTTCAATGTTTAATGTTACTCGAGACAAGGCTTACCTACTATCAGCTTAACTTGTAGTCTTTGTATCAAAAAAAAAACATTTTCAAAAACGTATATTTCCTTTTTTGAAAACACTTTCTAAAATGTTCTTCAATTTCAAAAATAGAAGGTAAAGCATTCTAAATTCAATTCAATTAAAGGTGAAACCCTAAGTCTGAGTTTCTCATTCTAGTCCAGTGTTTCTAATAACGGAGCTCTGATACCAAACTCGGTATCAGAGGAAACATTTTGTTCTTAGACCAACAACTAATGCCTAGGCTCTGATACCACCCTTGGTATCAGAGGAAACTTTCTAATTCTTGCCTAGTTCATTTACTAACTGAGCTCTGATACCACCTTTGTAACACCCCAACCCCCGTATCTTTTAAGCAGTGTACATTTGCCATCATTCTCTTGATAGTGGTCTTAACAAAACAGCGAGTCGGGCTGGTGGTACATTATAAGTGACACACACTTGTTCTTTTCTTTTCAATATCTCGTGCCTTTGTATAAAATTCAAGAATACAAAAGTTTCAATAAAATCAATGCAATTTGAAAGAGATAAAGAAATTCAAACTATTTTATTCATGATAGAAAAATTGAAAGTACTAAACTCTTCAAAAAAAGAACTAATTGTTACAACGATAGTCTTCACAATACTTTTCAGTAGAAAAGTATAAAAACTTTAGGCAACATGACCTTAAAAATTCTAAAAAATATAATACTGCAGAAACTTTCTAAGAAACTATCTATATTCAACTGCTCCATGGGTTCATGTTCGTGAAAAATAAGAAAGGAAGGAGTGAGCACATAGCCCAGTGGATCCTTTTTGAACAACCATCTTTCATATTCAAACTCATAACACAATCATAATTCAAACACTTGCAATTATTAGGCGTTTCAAACAACAATTTTTTTTTATGTCGAGTCTTAGACCAAAAGGGCCTTTATTCCATTGATGTTCTTAACTAAGTAGATAGGGCCCACTCAGCATCAACCTATTAGTGGCATTTGTCGGCATCAACCCGTTACACATGGTGACCTACTACTGGTACACGACCCTCAAGTGCTTAGGTCTGAAAATCATATGACCTAACTCATATGAAAAGAACATTCATAGTGTCGCCTTGACCACTATGATGTACGTGGTTATTATCTCCATCGTCTCAAATTAATTCTCATATCATGATCTCATAAAATAAACTTTAGATTATGAAATTAGACTAAAATTCAGAATATACACAATCAATTCATGAAATACTTATAAAACATGCATCATACTTTAATTTAAAAGCTTAAGCATTTTACTAACATGGAATGGATGATATGATTGCTCAAACATGAATTAAAACTGAAATACTAAAATAAACATTTAAAATTCTAGAACTAAAATTGAAAATCCTTGATTTTAGTGAAAAATACACAAATAATGAGCATGCCATGAATTTAAATAAGAACAGAAGGGTGTTCGAGAAATCACTTCCACCTTGTGACGCTTTCTTCTAAAATTTCGGCAGCAATTCCCTTCACATACTTGTGCCAATGAAGATCGCCCAACTTATTTCCCCAATTCGAGAGAAGAACTTCTCGCACACACAAGAAGGGAAGATGGGAAAAGCTACAAGAAGAAGGCTTAGAGAAAACAAGAGGAAAATTCAACTCTTATTTTTGGAATGAATGAAATTAAGAGCCTAGGGGGATTTATATAGGTTTTCAAAGGAAAAAAATTAGAAATTTGTGTGTTCTTCTTTGAATAAAACACCTTATTTTTCCTTAATTTCGTACTTTCTAATTTTTAGAGCAAAATGAGAATTTTTTGAATTTTTTTGGATTTGAGAAATAATTTTCAAATTTAGAAACCTATTTTTCGACAATTTTCATTACTTTTTTTGCATTTTTCCCTTAAATTTTGTATTTTTCCCGTAAATTTTGTATTTTTCCTGTAATTTTTGTATTATAATTTCAGATCCCATAATCTTAGCCGTCGGATTAATCTCGAATCTATCAACGAAATTAGAGCTTTTGATTTCGACCATTCGATTTCCTCGAACGCATCAATGGTTTGCCATTAATCTAAAATGGCTTCGATCTAGACTGTTAGATGATCCTCGAGCGGAACACGGTTCGCGATCTATCAAAGTGGCTTTGATCTCGACCGTCGGATGATCCTCGAGTGCAACACTGTTCGTGATTAACCTACGCGGCTCTGGTCTAGATCATCTGATGATCCTTGAACGCAGCACTGTTCGCGATTAACAAACGCAACACTGTTCGCGATTAACAAACGCAACTTTGATCTCAACCGTCAGATGATCCTCAATCACGATGTGCGGATTTCAGTACGCAATCAACGAATTCTATTCTGACCGCACGATCATCCTCGAGTTTCGTACGCGGATCTCTAGCCGTTGGATTTTGATGATCCATTGCACCCCGGCATTTGTTTGGGTTTTAATCCCATTCGTTGGATTTTTGCAGATCGATTGTGGATCGTAGATGTATTTTAAGTTTAGTTTTTTTATTTTTTTAGTCAAATTTCTTGCTTTCCTTTCGGATTTTTGCCAAATCTCGATCCAAATCGACTTTCTAATCCTGTTTTCATCAAAAATTGCACATATCCTTGTATTTTTGGCTATAATATCCCATGTTATGCATTATATTCACATATTTTCTTTCAAAACTTCACTAAATTGATTTTTATTCCTCATTATATTCACATATGACTTGCCAAAATTCTCATTCATCAATTCCGTATGACTTTCTAAGTGAAAATTCAAATTTCATGTAAACTTTTTGAGATGTTACATCTTAATAGGGTTGTGATAGGAGGAGAGGCATACTTGAACATTGGCATGTCGCAGGTGGAATAACCCATGAGCAGAGGGAGAGGAACATAAAACAATGGCTTCAGTAGATGAAATTGCCATCTGTGCTTTTGGAGAATAATATTTGTCAAAAGAAAAAATGGATTCGACATCTGAAAATTTTATATTAGTCAACTGAGTTATTTTTGCAATGATGTTGACATGCTCTCATTTCTTCTTTAGGCATTGTTTTGTGAAGTGTCCTTTCTTTTTACAGATGAAACACCTGGTATCGACGGACTTTCCTCGAGATCTTTTTCTCCTGAAGAATCTCCATTTGGACTTTGAAAAGAATGTATTCTTGGAGTTCTTATAGGTTTTCTTCCACTTTCATGGAAAATGAGCAGAATGAAACTTCTTGCAAGAACATGGCTCATAAGGATGACAACTGGTTGGAAAATTGAGGTCATAACATACTTTGGAAAAAGTTTTTACAATCAATTTATTTTGTTGCTAGAATTCATGCTATGCGCATAGTTTTCATATTTCTTATTGATGGTTGTCATATGAGATTGAGCTTTGCCTGCAATAGGCTTTGGGAAAGAGAAGAGCAATACCATTTTTAAATTGTTGTCATTAACTCCTTTAATGAGGTAAAAGAGTTTTGACATTTTTTCATAATGAGCTTGCATATCTTGAAGCTTGTAGGAACAACGTCTTGTAGCAAGAAATATTTCTTTAGTATGTTCAACATACTGATCAACTACTCTAACAAAAGCTGTGTAGAACATCAATTTTTGGACAAAACTAATCTGCCTATATTCTTGAATGGGGAATTGCCAATCACGGATACTACTAGAAAAACGTGTGACAAGCTTTTCTAGAATAATTTTCTCAATTGCTCCTTGCTTCAATGCTTCAGCCTGGCACTAAGAAAGCATATCATGAAAAAAAAAATAGAACCCAATCATTAAATGACAAACCATCAAGATTGAAGGTGCTAAAAGATCCATTATTCGATTTCTGAGCCTTTATTCTCAGAAGAGGATTGGATTCCATGTCATCAATAGGTTCAAGCCCTGGGTCAATAAACAAGGGTCCTGTATTACCTGTGCTAGAAGTTGCATAAAGCTCTACAATATCTTCAAAGGAGGATGATGTAAGACCCCGACCCTGTAGAAACTGGTTTAAGCTCAACCACAAGGTGGGTTGGGTAACATGCCCTTACAATAAATTTTTCAATACTAAAAAAAAAATCTAATATCCAAAACCTTTATGGATGATTCAATTTCTTGAAAAATAGAGGGAAGGGTGAGCACATAGGCCAATGGATCATTCATTAAACAACTAAATTACTATTTTCAATCAATAGCACATCCCGATTCAAACATTTTCATGCATTAAGTGATTCACACAAATTTTTGGTTGTAGTTGATTTTAAGACTGAAATGGGTTCTACTCCCTTGATGTTTTTAATTAAGATACCCCTCTTTAGGGTGGAAAGACATTTCTTTGTCACTTTCCATTGGATGCTACATACAAAGTATCCCTTATTTGCGCCTCGCAACCAGACATTCTAAGTATGTGTTAAGAACACTCATAGCACCCACACGGGACACTATGACAGTCCGTGGTTCTTATCTTTACTTTCTTATGTTTAATATCACATAATCATAAAGAAAATTGAGAATGTAAATGTCTGAATTTTAAACAAGCACGAAAGGATGGAAACATCATATAGCATGCTTGAAACATTGAATTGAATCTCAAATATGGATTCTAAGCACGAGATGCTCTCATGAGTGATTATAACATAAAAACATGCATAACTAAAATTAAAATATGATTAAACATATTGAAACTAAAATAAAACATGCTAAAAATTAGAATTTAAACAATCATGAACATGTTAGAAATTTAAAATAGCAAAGTAGAGGTTTAAGAAATCCTCTCCACCTTAGTTCAAGTTTCTTTGTAGAATCCGACAGAGGTTCCCCTTATCTACCACTTTTAGAACTTCAAGAACTTCTAACCACCAACAAAACTACTTCAATAACTCTCTAAAATATTGAAATAAGAACTTCTCACATAAGAAAGAAAAGAGAGTGAGAAGAGGTGCCAAGAAGAAGGCAAGAACAATCAAAGAGGAAAGTGTCAACTCTTTGCTTTAGGATGAGATAAATGTGAGCAAGAAGGGGGTTTATATAGTTTTTCAAGAGCACTTAAAAGATGTCTAAGGCAGCTTGGGCAGCTCACAAAGTTGGACAACTCTCCAAACACTCATGGGACGGCTTGGATTGAAAAAAGGCTGTGGGCTCATGGACCACCAAGGCTTACTAAATCCTTATGAGCCATGATTTGATTCTCTAGTCTATTTCTTAATTAATGTTAGAGAATATTTTCAAATTCAGAAACATACTAATCTCAGTTGGGATGTCCTCTTTTAGATCAGCTCATGCTCATGAAGCTTTCTTATTTAGTCTCTTGCTTGCTCATCACATAAGATACACATGGAATGTTTTCTATTTCTTCATTCTTGGACGTCAAGCATGGGGAGTATGCTATTAGTCTTGAGGGGACACCATAACATAGTCTAATATTTATATCTAAGCTTAAGCAAACTCTCTAATTTAGTTTAAACCCAAGGGTGGCATCCCATATATGAGAATTACTCAATTTAGGCGCCAAAGTAGGAGAAAAAAGTTTTCATTTTTTATTTTCTCTTGTGAATGTGGGATGGCTACGATTTTATGGTGTCTCATTCAAATTTGAAACCCTTCTAATTTGGTTGGTTCACATGTGTGCACACAAAGACACACCTATGGACCGATTTTGCATGAATAGGGCATGGTGCACATGATCACTTGTCTTAGTGTATGGAATCACTCTTGTTGGATTTCCAATTCCTATAGGACATCTCATTCCTTGGGCAGGTTTGGGCATACATGATAAGTTGCATGGCATATGAGATCACTTTTCATGAATTCAAATGATGGACATGTCCCATGGAGCTTGGGTAGGGTAGGGTGCACATGATCATAGTTGTTCCACTCATGTATCTTGCGCATGTTAGGGGTGGCCTTGACTTCATGGGTTCACAAAAATTAAATAAAAATTAATATCTCCTTATTTATAAAGAATTATGTTTTATAACCTATAGTTTTAGAATCGCATGAACCTAATGCACGTTTTAAGGTATAGTTTGGCCCAAAGTAATTTTTTCTCAAAAATTTTTTTTATTTAAGACCCACTGAGGTCACAAGGCAAATAAAAATCCAAATCATCGCCAATTGTTTTGATTTTTGGATATGTCGTTCATTTTGTTAGTTCAAGTCATTATGTTTCGTTTCAGGTCATTTTGATCCTCCAAAGTACCCTAAATGTCAATTCTTTTCTAATTTGGACCTCGTGAAGGGTGTTTGGAAAATAAAGACTCTATCCTTGACCAATTTTTCTAATTTTTGGACAAGTTTTCCCATTAGTTGGTTCATGTCACCTTACTTTATTTCAAGTTGCTTAGGGTCAACCACTTATATCTCAACCCCCTAAAAAAAGGTTTACGCTCAACCACAAGGCGGGTTGGGTCCTAGGTTACATTTACAAGTACACAACTTGCATCACAATTCCTTTATTCTAATACTTATTGAAATACTCATAAATACACTTCCATTGAGTTTAATATTCAACAAGATAATGCAAGTGAATAAAGAAAAACTTCAAATCTTTATTCATTCAAATAAAATAAAAAGATTACATTCTTGAAATCAAATCCAAATACTGAGTACATAACTCTAAAAATCAAAACTAAAATTCAGCAAAAGTCTTTAATTCAAAATTTGGGGCACTATGCCTTTACAATATAAATTTTCTAAAAGGAGGCTTTCAAAAAAATCCATAGACTTCATGAAATTCAATTTCTTGAAAAAAAGAATGAATGGGTGAGCACATAGCCCAATGGATCATTTATTAAACAACTAAGTTACTAATTCAAATCAATAGCACATCCAAATTCAATCACTTACAAGCATTAGGTGTTTCAAACAATATCTTGTTAGGGTTGTATATTTGACCAAAAGGGGTTTTTAAACCCTTGTGTTCTTTATTAAAATACTCCTAATCCGGGATGGAATGAAAATTTATCTTGTCACATTCTATTGGAAATAAGGATCACATGCCCACATTCCAAGTATTTTAAAACACATCCACTTAGTGATGTTACTCATATACACTAAGTATATGCAAAGAACACCCATAACATCACTTAGACTACTATGATTTATGTGGTTCTTATCTTCACTTTTTTATGTTTAAGATTACATAATCATGAAAGAAATTCAGAATATAAATTTCAAAATTTTAATCAACCAAGAAAGCATAAAAACATCACATAGCATTCTTGAAACATTGAATTAAATCTTAAACATGGATTCTAAGCATGACATGCTCTCATGAGTGATTAAAACATAAAAACATGTTATTCTAAAATTAAAATACGATTAAACATGCTGAAACTAAAATAAAACATGTTGAAAATTAAAATTTAAATAAGCATGAACATGCTAGAAATTTAAAATAGCAAAGTAGAGGTTTAAGAAATTTCCTCCACCTTAATCTGAATTTCTTGTTGAATCTGGTAGAGGTTCCCCTTATCTACCACTTTCAGAACTTCAAAAACTTTTAATCACCAACAAAACTACTTCAACAACTTTCTAAAATACCAAAATAAGAATTTCTCACACAAGAAAGAAAAGAGAGTGAGAAGAGGTGCCAAGAAGAGAGAAAGAACAAGCAAAGAGAGGAGTGTCAACTCTTTGCTTTAGGATGAGGAGAATGAGAGCATGAGGGGGTTTATATAAAGTTTCATGAGCAGTAGAGGATGGTTTGGGCATGCTCACACTATGAAACCTTTCCATTCCTCTATGGGGATGGTTTGGAATGCATAGATTGAGTATGCACACGATTTAGAATGTTGGTTGATTTGGTTTCCATTTCCTAGTGTGAACACAAGATATAAGCTTTATTTGATTTTCTATTTATGTGTGAACACAAAAAAGATTTAGAATACTTACTATTCTTCGATTGGAAGTTAATCTAGGTGTGATATTGTGAGCAAGGCAACTTTTCAATATGTTTTGGTAATTGATTCCTTTTCTTATGCACACCAAATCAACAAGATTTGGCAATCTTCTATTTTGAATTAGAAACTTCTAATCTTGTTCCTAAGGTGTTTACAAACATTTTTCAGCAACTTCTATTCTTAAATTATAAACTTTTAATTTGGATTATTTGGGATGTTTTTGGTGCATAGAGCATGGTGTATATGATCACATCATGGTGCACATGGACCAATTGTTCTAATTTTTGGATATGTTGTCCCATTAGTTAGTTCATGTAACCTTACTTCATTTCAAGTTTTTTTGGGTCCCTAAGGGGCACTAAATGAGAGTTTTGGAACAAGCCAAATTTAGCTCTAATATAAGCCCAATTTCATTTTGCACCCAAATTTCACTAAATAAATGATAAATTTCATTTAATTGACTAAAGAGAATTTAGGATACTACAACCTACCCTCCATAGAAAAATTTCATCCTCAAAATTTGTAGATAGCTAAGGATTTCTAGTGAATAGGTGTGGATACTTTGTCTTCATCTCGCTTTCGAGTTCCCAGGTTGCTTCTTCCATCCTGTAATGTTTCCATAGTACTTTCACTAACGGGATATCCTTCATTCGTAAACTCTATACTTTAGGGTTGAGGAATCTAACTGTTGTTTCCTCGTAAGTAGTATCATCTTAAATATTCACTTCCTCCTAATGGATGATGTGAGAGGGGTAAAGCTTGCGCTTTCTCAACTTGGATACATGGAATACGTTATGAGTTGAATTCATTCGATTTGGTAGGTCCAACTCATAAGCACATTCCTATAATTTGGTGTTCATTAAAATTAAAAAAAAAGTGAACATATTCTTTAATAGGACTTGAAGGAGAAGGTTTTTTGAAAAGTTTTTTAATCTTTTTTAAAAAAGAGACTTGTGGTAGAGAATAAACATTTTGAGGCAAAATAGGAACAATTTTTGAGGTAAACAGGCAGTTTGGCTAAAGTGTCTTCTATGGCTATGAAAAGTCATACAAAACCTTGCTCTGGAACTGTGTCAATAGTGCCTTCAAAATGCATTCCAATGATTGAAATTGGATGTACTTTTGATTTGAATTAGTAAATTAGTAGTTTGATAAATGATCCATTAGGCGATGTGCTCACCCCTTCCTTTTATTTTTCAAGAATTTGAAATACATGATCAAGCTTGCTAAGGGATTAGAAACTTTATTTTTAGAAAGTTTTTATATAAGGGCATATTGCCCAAATTTTGAATAAAGACTTTCGCTGAATTTTACTTTTAAATTTTAGACTTATGTACTCCCCTTTTCATTATTTGAATTTCAAGCAGGCCTCCTTAATGTTATTCAATAAATAAAGAATAAATTTTTTCTTTTATCTCTTTTGTAATAGTCTTATTAAATTATTTGGGTTGTGTGCTCATTGAAAAATAATAAGACTTGATATAATAGAAAGTGATGCAAGTTGTGTACTTGTAAATGTAACATTGGACCCAACTGCCTTGTGGTTGAGCTTGAACCTATCTCTTGGGGGCTGGGATGTTACATATGTACTCCCCTTTTCATTATTTGAATTCCAAGCATGTATCCCTTTATTTTATTCAATAAATAAAGATTGAAGTTTTTCTTTTATCACTCTTGTAATACTCCTATTAAATTAGAATTAAATTAGTTGGGTTTTGTGCTCATTGAGAAATAATAAGACTTGAGATAATAGAAAGTGATGCAAGTTGTGTACTTGTAAGTATAACATTGGACCCAACCCGCCTTATGGTTGAGCTTGAACCTGTCTCTTGGGGGTCAGGGTGTTACACTCAAACTGGTGCATTGGTAATGCGACTCTCCTAGTGCCATTTGCCCCTAAGACATTCAAATGCTTGTTCATCACAGTAAACCACTTATCAATAGCTACATGATCAGCCAAACCCTCAAAAATACTACTAAGTCATAGCTTTTAGAATTTTATTAACAAGTTCTTTTGTTCTATATCATCTATAATCAATTGGTCCCATACCACCAAACCATTAGGTAACATAGTGTAACACCCCAACCCCCGTATCTTTAAGCATTAGACATGACCACCTTTCTCTTAACAGTAGACTAAACCAAATGATGGGTCAGGCCAGTGTTAAATTTACAAGTACACAACTTGCATCACTTTCTGTTTCAATTATTTCATGGCTTGATTGTATTTAACAGTACATAACTTAAATTTAAGAATTTAACAAGGCAATAGTATAAGAAATAACTGAAATTCATAAAGTCAATTAATTAAATAAAATTGTGTACATAATTTGATCTTGAAGAAAACTACAGCGGAAGATTCAAAACTTGGGCAACATGCCCTTGCATAGAAATTAAAAACTTTTTAAATAAAAAGAACCTAACTAATATTCATGGTCTTCATGTAAATCAATTACCTGAAAAATAGCCCAGTGGATTTTTCTAAACATTTAAATCATTATTTCAATTCAAGCATATTAAAAACTTTTGTACATTAAGCGATTTAAACAAATTTCTTGTTTATGGTTGACATTCGAATTGAAAGAGTTTAATCTCTGTGTTCCACATCGTTGGGAGAGAGAATCACTCTTGGAAACTCAAACCCAATATCTGTGAAGTGAGATCACTCTTGGAAACCCAGTTCAAAATCATCAAAGGTAAGCCAGCAAGCCAGATCGGGGGTGGAACACATACGATGACACTATGTAGTCTATCATCGCACGCGCTACGTGGATTGAATCATTATTAAATCTTTTCTTAGTGCTAAAACACACAATATCAGATTAAACCATCGATGCAACATGTACATAATGTAAACCATCAAATATTTATTCGTGGCACAATTCAAGCATATCATGCATCATTATTCTTGATTTCTAAACATGCATAACATGTATATTCATGGCACATCAAATAAATAAAGCATGCATATTTAAAACATATATTCAATCATTCAACTACAAAACATCATCACACATGCAAGTTTTATTCAAACTAAAATAAAGAAGTAAAAGTTAGAAATCACTTCCACCTTAAATAAATCTCTTCTACACACCTCTGAAATTCGGCAGAGTTCCGTTACTTCAAAGCTTCCAAACACGCAAGAAAACTCAAGAACACTTAAGAACACTCAAGAACTCTCAAGAACACCCAAGAACAGTTCAAGATCACTCAAGAACTGAGGGGATTGCCAAGAAGAAGGTTAGAAAGAGTCAAGAGGGACTAATATGCTCTTAACTTGGGATGAGAACAATGAGAGCTCTAGGGATCCTCTATATAGAGTTCAAAATGGTGTAGAATGGCAAGTTTTTGGTGTTCTCTTTGTAGGAAACTTGCTAATTATTCAAATTATCATGCCCCCCAAGTATAGAAAAATAGCAAGTGTGTTCGAAAAATTGAGAAACACAATTCTCGGATTTTTGGAATTGTTTTTGGATTTTTTTATTTTTATTTTTTTGTTATTTTTTGGTTATTAATCTCAGTTTTAATCAGAGCATAAATTTGGGCCGTTGATGATCCTCGATCGCGACGCTCAGATCACGATCAAGATTAACGAATTCATCGTGGGTCGTCAGATCGTCCTCGAATGCATCAACGTATCTGATTTGATCTGGACTGCTGGATTTCCTCGAACGCAGCACTTTTATCGTGATCATCAAAGTGGTTTTGATCTTTACCGTCGAAAGAGCCTCAAGCGCAGCATCGTTCGTGATCGATCAAAAATATATCAAATTCGAGCCATCAAATCGTCCTCGAGCACAGCACCGTTCGAGATTAACAATGCGGCTTTGATCTTCACTGTTGGATGAACCTCAAGCGCAGCACTAGATGATCATCCTACCATGAGCACGATCCTGGTCGTTAGATTGTCATCGATCGCAGTGTTCGTATCTTGGTCATGATTAACGAACAGATCTGAATCGTCCGATCTTCCTCAATTGTTGTACGTTCGTGATCAATGAAACGAATCCGGACCGTTAGATTAAACGGATTGATTCTAGGCCGCTGGATTTTGATGATCTGGTGCTCCTGAACGCTGGTTTGGCTTTGATCTTGTTCATTGGATTTGCCAGATTAATTTTGGATCGTTGGATGCAGTTTCTAATTGCCAAAATCACTTTTTAAGATTGCTATTATCCGAAATTTGCCAATTTTATACTTTCTAATTGATGTAAACATGGTTTATTGCACATATCATTCCATTATATTAATTTTCTAATATTCCCTCCTTTCTATTTTTTTAATATTGTATTTATTAGATATATTTCTATTTCTTTAATATTTTTAATACCAACAATTTAATAATCTACAATTTTCATTTGTTCATTTTCATATATTTTAATTTAAATTTATTTTATATTTTTATTTTCAGATAATTATTTATATAATTATAAATTGATACTTATATAATGTTATATTTATTTTAGATAAATACATGTACACTACATTTTTATTCAATTATGTAAATTTTTCTGTATACATATTCTTATAATATATAGTATTTAATATTCATTATGCTAACACACACATTATTCACACACGCATTAACCTATATATATGTATATATGTATATATATATATATATATATATATATATATATA
>JAJIYU010001152.1:0-38524 GCA_030144865.1 Tinospora cordifolia | reverse complement strand
AGGCACTACTCTTAGTTTTCCAGAATAGTGTTGATCTATATTTGAGCCTTAGTTTTGAGGCATTCCTTGAGTCTTTGTCTTAATTTCTTTAGGTCGTTTCGTTCATTTATAAGTGTAATACCCTGAAAACTTCATACCAAATGAAATGAAATTCAAGGTCTATTTAATAAAATTTGGGTGCAAAATGAAACCGAGTTCATTTCAAGGATAAATTTGACAGGTACTAAAACTCTCATGTAGTGACCTTTAAGAATCCAAAATCACCTTAAATGAAACAAAGTGACGTGAACTGGCCAATTGAACAATATATCCAAAAATTAGCTCAATTGGTCAAGATTAGGGCTCTCATTTCGCCAAAACACATTCAAGGGTTTAAATTAGGAAAGAAATACAATTTAGGGTACTTCAAGAATTCGAAATGACTCAAAATTTCATGGGATGGCATAAACTAGCAAGACACGCCACATATCCAAAAATCAGGATAATTGGCCAAGATTCAGGTAAAGTACCTTCAATGGACACCAAATAAGGAAGGTTTCTAAGGATAAACGCCTTGGGCCAAACTATACCTTAAAATTTGTGTCTTGATCATGTAGTTTCAAAACTATAGGTTATACACCTAAATTCCTAATGATTAGAGAGATATTAATTTTTTTTAAAAATTCATGTGAACCCATGAAGGCATGGCCACCCAAAGCATGTGCATGTCACATGGATGGAACACCATGATCCTGTGCACCCCCACCCTACCCAATCACCTTGGGAACGTCTTCCCTGATTTGAACACATGTAAAATGATCTTCTACACCACATTGATAATTCAACACACCCACAAGAGGCGTCACCTATAGAAATCCATAAAAGGATGATCCCATGTACACCATGTAGTGATCACGTGCACCTCATTGCCAAATAAGCCAAAATTGGCCCACATGTGTGTATGTGTGAGTTTGCACATGTGACAATCCTTATTAGAAGATTCTAGAACAAGAAAGATACTCTAGATCTCATCCTACCTTCACCTTTAAATAAGAAAAAATTAAGATGGAAAGTGTATATGTAGTGATCTCATGTACACATAGCGCCAAGATTGGGGGATTCCCTCCAAAAATACCCAAATTTGATTCTAGCTTCAAAGGGAGAGTTTTCTTGTGCAAGATTTGAAAATCAAAGTGTGATATGGTGTCTCTCATGCTTTGATATCATACATCCACTAGCTGGACGTCCAAAGGAAAGAGAAGAAAAACATGCATTTTTGCCTAAGTGTGATGAACAAGCAAAGGAATCAAAGGGGAAAGATATGAGAGAATATTCGCTCTCTCTATGGGACGTCCAAGACCATTTTAGAAGGGTTCTAGAAGGATTTCAGTCTCTGAAATTGAATTAGAAACAAAGACTAGCAAGTTCACTAGTGGGCCCACAAAAGAGATATACACACATGCCAAAATATACACACTTGCCATGTCCTACCTTTAGTGTTTGAAATGTTGCCCAAATGAGAGTGGCTACCCTAGCTGACCATGGACGTCCCTTAGTGTGTTTGAAAACTATAAATACCCCCTTCATTGTTCATAAATCATTCATTCCAAGAGCAAGTGAAACGCCACTAGTGTGTTCTCTCCTTCTTCTTTCTCTTCCTCTTCTTGAAGTCTCATTTTGTGCCTAAGGAAGGGCTTCTAGTTTCAGAGTTTTAGTGATCATTAGAGAATGGTTTTGTGGAGGTTTGAAGTGACAAAAATGTGGGGGAAACACTGCTCGATTTTTGGGAAACATTTAAAGCTAAGGTGGAAATTACCCTCTTAAACCTTTTTCATATTTAAGCTATTAGTATGTCCATTTCGATTGATTTGTTTTTCTGAAAATTTTAAATGTTTAGTTTCAGTTTTCTATTCTCATTCATGCAATGTTTCAAATTCATAAATGTTTAAGATTATGCCTATTTTTATGATCTTCATGGTAGTATCATGTTTAGAGATGAGTTCCAAGTTTTGGTGCATGATTTTGAATGATGAATGAGTTGTTTCATGTATTCTTAAATTCTTAAATTTATTTTTCCAGTTTATTGTATGATCTGAAATATTATTATTATTTCTTGAACATGAGATCTAAGATGAGAAAAATAGTGATATAAACCACTTACCATCATAGTTGTTTGAGTAACACTATGGGTGTTCTCTTCTTATGATTAGTTCATGAGGTTTATAACACCTAAGTGATTGGTTGGTGGGTTAGAATCCCTAAGTCTAAAGTCCAATGAAATCGACTAAGAAATGTCATATTTCACTCTAAAGAGTCACTTAGTTGAGAACATCAAAGGTCGAAAAACTTTTTTGTCAAAATTACAACTTACACAATTTAAATGCTTAAAACGCCCTAATGTTTGAAAGTGGTTGAAATATATATGTGTTAATGTCTTGAATATGAGGATAGTTGTTTAAGATCCATTGAGCTTTGTGCTCACTCTTCCTTTAACATTTTTCAGGAATTTGAATTTGTGAAGAAGAATGTGGGATGCCTCCCTTTTAGAGTCCTTTTATCTTGAAATTTTCTATGTAGGACATGTTTGCCCACTTATGTCTTTAATTCCACTGTAGACATTTTTATTTTTATGTACTCTTCTTTATGATTGAATAAAGAGTATGAATTCCTTTTATCTCTTATAATGTAGCTTTGTGCATTTTTTTATTAAGGCATGGGATATTGGGATTAGAAAGTCAAGTGTGTGTTACTTGTAAAGTAATACTAGCCTGGCTTGCCAACTAGTTAAGTCAATTATCTAAATGGATAAGTCCATTGACTAAATGGTTAAGTCCAATTAAGAACACGAGGGCCGGGGTGTTACAAAGGTGGTATCAGAGCCTAGGCTTAAGGTGCCTTGGGCTAAAATTAGAAATTCAGTCATTAGTTGATTAACAAGAATTAGAAATCCTAATTGAGCGTTAGTCATTTTAATTACCCTACCTTCTATTTTGAAATTGAAAAACGTTTTTAGAAAATGTTTTCAAAAAGGAAATAAATATTTTTGAAATGTTTTGTTTGGATACAAAGACTGTAAGTTGAGCTAATAGTGGGTAAGTTTTGTCCCAAGTAAAGTTAAACATTAAAGGGGATGTGGATTATCCTGCCCTAGAAAGCACGATTGTTAAGTAAACTTCGGTCTCGCTGTTTGATCTAGATGTTGTCCCACCAGCTTATATGACTAGTCAAAGTTGAAGAACACCCTTACTTTCTATAGAAGAAAATTAGAAGGTTGGAAAACAAAAGAAAGATGTTTGAAGATGCCAAAGGTGGTATCTTGACTAGACAAAGGTTGTGAGTCAACCAGATCAAACTACAGGTCCAGATAATAGACCTTAGATAGAAATGGGTGTAGTCAGGAGTGGCACAGTGGATCAAAAGCATAAATCTCTAGACATGAATAGAAATAAACATTGTGTGAAAACAAAAAATTGTTTGCTCAGGACACAAGACCGAAAATCTTCTATATCTTTCTGTTTCTATGTAGTATAGGATGCATAGAAATTCGAGGGTATGGAAGAAGCCTGGACTCAGAGAATGACAGACCATGTATGGAGAATGATCAGTAGCTGTGGAAGAACGGGTTTCTCTATGCTCATTGGGATAGGGCAGTTGGGTATAGGGGGCTCGAGAACCATAGTTATCAAGCAATTCGCAAAATCGTTTAAGTGCGGTTCTGTTCTGGGTGAAAGCCTAAGTTGAAGGGGTAGAATAGGATGGGGCACTTGAACCTAGAAGCCTAGGTGGAAGCTTGGAACTTTGTTGTGCTAGCTTGACTGTATGATTATTTGAAGAGCATGTTGTGATGTTTACTTGCTTCGAAACCAAATCATGTATTCATACATGAAAAGAACCTAGAAGAAAAACCTTTAGGCAACTAAATGAATCGAGAACCTAGAAACATAAACCTAGAGTCATCATAGTATGAATGTCCGCCGAATACTGATGATTTGCTCAATTTATAGCAAATGGCTGAGACAAGACAACACCCTACTCGATAGACCACCTCAGATGAAATCGAGCAGGGAGAACAAGGATTGTCGGCTGGAATTGAGGCAAGGCTAGAGGCAATGATGACTGAGATGTCTCAGCAAGTACTAGACCAACTGATGAGGGTTCTACCACAAATGATCCCTCAGGTGGCACCATAGCCGCAGGAACCTAAACCTATTCCGATTCCACCACCAGCACCGGTACCACAAGAACATCAAAGGAACCAAGAGGAGCAGGAGGATGCGAAACACACGAAGCTCCTAATTGATCTACAAAAGCTTAACCCTCCATCTTTTGATGGTACTGATACCTGCATCTAGGCCGACCACTGGTACCAAGAGATGGAAGAACTGTTAAATGTACTAAAGGTGACAGGCTCACGATGAGTGGCACTGGCCACACACCATTTCAAGGGACCAACCCGAGGATGGTGGAGAATGATGCAGTTGGACCCCAATACTGAGACTGAAACAATGAACTGGGAGGAGTTCAAAGAACGCTTCTACGAAAAAGTTTTTCCCTGAAGCAACCCTTCAAAAGCTTTAGGATGACTTTGTCAAGCTCAATCAAAGAGATTTGGCTGTGACGAAGTACGAGAGGAAGTTCATAGAGTTAGCCAAGTTCTCTCCAGATATGATCAAGAGTGAAAAGATGAAGGCTATTAGGTTTGTGCATGGTCTCAAGATTGAGATCTGGAAGGTGCTTATGGCATTGGACCTCCGAACCTACAAGGAAGTAGTTGAACGGAGCTCTAATTTTAGAGCAAGAACTCAACCGAGAACAAAGGTTAAGGGGAACAAATAAGTGGCCCGAGAATGAGAATAACCAACAAGGGGCCCACAAAAAAAACAAGAATGGTAAGGCCCCCCACAGGGACAGGGGCAGAATAAGGGAGAGGTAAGGGAGATGGCAAAGAGAATGGGGTTGTGTTACCTATGCAAACAGAGGGGCCATCTTGCTAGAGATTGCCCGACTGCACCAGTTCAGGATCCCCAACAGCAGGAACCACAGAACACTCAGGAAAGAGGTCAGAATGATTGTTCTTAGGGCAAACAACAACAACAAAATGCCAACCAGGGGCAAAATCAAGGTCATGGGAACCAGGCCAGAGTGTTTGTTGTTGAAGCTCAAGAAGATCAAGACCTACCCTAGAGACCCTAATAAAAAAAATATTAGGAGAACTTGACTAGACCTTTATGTAAAATTATTATATGTTAGCATTTATGAATTTTAAGCTTTGATAAGGTTTTGTACCTATCCTTTTCAATAAATGAAATTTATTCCCCTAAGAATCTTTGTTGGTACATTTTGAAGGTTCAAAATAGAAAGTATGGGAATAGAAAGTGTTAGTAATAACCTGAGGCATGTCATGTGGTTGAGTCCACTGAAACGGAGGTGGGGTATGACAAAGAAACTTTGACTTCAAATAGATTGAGAATTTTAGGCTGGGTATGACCCTAAATGAAAAACTAGCCTATCCCTAGAACATGTCTTGCCCACCAAATCTTTTGCAATCAGATCAAGGGTAAACAACGGCAAGACGAATGGCTCACAAGCTTAATAGAAAAAATTGAATAAGATAAGCATACTGACCTTAGGTTAGATGTTGAAGATACCCTAAGACTTAGGGAGAAAACATTGTATAGGTAATTGTGGATCGTCTCACTAAAGTGGCTTAGTTCCTGCCAAGCAGATCCACTGATCAAATCAATAAGTCTAAGAGAGTCACTTGGACATTAGAGGATATGTTGAGGTTTTTTTCCTTAGACCTTAAAAGAAAACTGGAGGAAGTATGAACCTAACATCCAAGATGATGCTACGTACGAGGAAACAACAGTTAGCATCCTCAACTACAAGGTACAAAGTCTAAGGACGAAGGACATTCTGTTGGTGAAAGTATTGTAAAAACATCACAGGGTGGAAGAAGCCACTTGGGAGCTAGAAAGCGAAATAAAGACAAAGTATCAACACCTTTTCAATAGAAATCCTTAACTATGTGCAAATTTTGAAGACAAAATTTTTGTAAGGAGGGTAGGTTGTAATACTCTGAAAATTTTGTACCTAATGAAATGAAATTCAAGGTCTATTCAGTGAAATTTGGATGCAGAATGAAACTGAGCTCATTTCAGGGATAAATTTGGCATATTCTAAAACTCTCATTTAGTGACCTTTAAGAATCCAAAATCACCTGAGCTTGAACTAGCCAACTGAACAACATATCCGAAAATTAGCTCAATTGGTCAAGATTAGGGCTCTCATTTTGTCAAAACACCTTCAAGGGTTTAAATTAGAAAAGAAATGGAATTTAGGGTACCTCAAGGATTCGAAATGACTCAAAATTTCATGGGATGGCATAAACTAACAAGACACACTACATATCCAAAAATTGGGACAATTGGCCAAGATTCAGGTAAAGTACCTTCAGTGGGCTCTAAATAAGGAAGGTTTCTAAGGAAAAACACATCAGGCCAAATTATACCTTAAAATTTTTGTCTTGATCATGTAGTTCCAAAACTATAGGTTATACACCTAAATTCCTAATGGCTAGAGAGATATTAATTTTTTTTAAAATTCATGTGAACCCATGAAGGCATAGCCACCCAAAGCATGGGCAAGTCACATGGGTGATACACCATGATCCTGTGCATCCCCACCCTACCCAATCACCTTGGGAATGTCTTCCCTGATTTGAACACATGTAAAATGATCTTATCCACCACATTGATGATTCAATACACCCACAAGACGTCACCTATAGAAATCCATAAAAGGATGATCCCATGTACACCATGTAATGATCACATGCACCTCGTTGCCAACTAAGCCAAAACTGGCCCACATGTGTCTATGTGTGAGTTTGCACATGTGACAATCCTTATTAGAAGATTCTAGAACAAGAAAGATACTCTTGATCTCATCCTAGCTGTCACCTTTAAATGAGTAAAAAATTAAGATGGAAAGTGTATATGTAGTGATCTCATGTACACATGGCGCCAAGATTGAGAGATTCCCTCCAAAAACACCCAAATTTGATTCTAGCTTCAAAGGGAGAGTTTTCTTGTGCAAGATTTGAAAATTAGAGTGTGATATGGTATCTCCCATGCTTTAATGTCATACATCTACTAGCTGGACGTCTAAAGGAAAGAGAAGAAAAACATGCATTTTTGCCTAAGTGTGATGAGCAAGCAAAGGAATCAAATGGAAAAGATATGAGAGAATATTCACTCTCTTTATGGGACATCCAAGACCATTTTAGAAGGGTTCTAGAAGGATTTCAGTCTCTGAAATTGAATTAGAAACAAAAACTAGCAAGATCACTAGTGGGCCCACAAAAGAGATGTATACACATGCCAAAATATGCACACTTACCATGTCTTATCTTTAGTGTTTGGAATGTTGCCCAATGAGAGTGGCTGCCCTAGCTGCCCATGGACATCCCTTAGTGTGTTTGAAAACTATAAATACCCCCCTTTATTTTCACAAATCATTCATTCCAAGAGCAAGTGAAACGCCACTAGTGTGCTCTCTCCTTCTTCTTTCTCTTCCTCTCCTTGACGTCTCATTTTGTGCCTAAGGAAGGGCTTCTAGTTTCAGAGTCTTAGTGATCATTAGAGAGTGGTTTTTGGAGGTTTGAAGTGACAAAAAGGTGGGAAAATGTTGTTGGATTTTTGGGAAACATCTAAAGTTATGGTAAAAGTTGCCCTCTTAAACCTTTTTCATATTTAAGGTATTAGCATGTTTATTTCAATTGATTTGTTTTTCTGAAAATTTTAAATGTTTAGTTTCAATTTTCTATTCCCATTAATGCAATGTTTCAGATTCATAAATGTTTAAGATCGTGCCTATTTTTATGATCACTCATCGTAGTATCATGTCTAGGGATGAGTTCCAAGTTTGGTGCATGATTTTGAATGATGAATGAGTTGTTTCATGTGTTCTTAAACTGAAATTTATTTTTTTAGTTTATTGTATGATCTGAAATATTATTATTATTTCTTGAACATGAGATCTAAGATGAGAAAAATAATGATACAAATCATGTACCATCATAGTTGTTTGAGTTCATGAGATTTATAACACCTAAGTGATTGGTTGTTGAGTTAGAATCCCTAAGTCTAAATTCCAACGAAATAGACTAAGAAATGTCATATTTCACTTTAAGGAGTCACTTAGTTGAGAACTCCAAGGGTTAAAAACTCTTTTGGTCTAAATTATAACTTACACAACTTAAATGTTTAAAATGCCCTAATGCTTGAAAGTGGTTGAAATATGTATGTGTTAATGTCTTGAATATGAGGATAGTTGTTTAAGACCCACTGAGTTTTATGCTCACTCTTCCTTTAACATTTTTCAGGAATTTAAAATTGTGAAGAAGAATGTGGGACGCCTCCCTTTTAGAGTCCTTTTATCTTGAAATTTTCTATGAAGGGCATTTTTTCACTGATGTCTTTAATTCCGCTGTAAACATTTTTATTTTTATGTACTCTTCTTTATGATTAAATAAAGAGTATGAATTTCTTTTATCTCTTATAATGTAGCCTTGTACGTTTTTTTTTATCAAGGCATGGGATTTTGGGATTAGAGAGTTAAGTGTATGTCATTTATAAATTAACACTAGCCTAGCCCACCAACTGGTTTAGTCCATTGTCTAAATGGGTAAGTCCATTAACTAAATGGTTAAGTCCTATTAAGAACACGGGGGGTCAGGGTGTTACAATAAGTCTCTTATAAGGCCTTGAGGTTTGGACACTTAATTTTTTAGGGATTTGAGGATAATGAGGGCATTATCCTCCATTAATCATAATATGATACCAATTGCATCACTTAGTGAGACCCCCAACTTGGGTCAATCAATTTGAATACCTTAGGTCGTCATTTCATGCCATCTTACCACATAACACTTATGATTATGGCCATGATCCATAGGTCTACATGGTCAAGGGTCATGCAGTCCATTAACAGCATGAAAATCTCCCCAAAGTATAATGAGAAACATGCTCAAACTTGAGAAGATATATAAACACATCATGCATGATTCTCTTCATTAATCAAATGAACATGAGATGGGGTCAAATATAATTACACAAAACCTTGAGCAAGGGTTTTTCTCATTTCTCCAAGGTTCTCACATCCTTCACAAGCACACACTTGGCAAAGGTGACATTCCTTTACTTTGATCATGTGACGACCCATGATTTGGTGTACAAAATTTTCGAGTTCAATATAAGTATTTTCGACAATTCTAAATGAAATACATGAATTATCCTCAATTTTTTTAAAATTTTATATTATTTATTGAAGAAAAATGAGAATAATGGGGAAAAAATGCAAATTTGAGGAGAAAATGTGTGGAATTATAAGGAAAATGTGTTTCCTTGAGGAAAATAATTTTTGGGATTGATTGTTTAGGAAATTTTTTTAAAAAAATGATGGAATTTTTGGAAGAAAAATGTAATTTTTGATGAATTATTTAATTTTTGAGAAAATAATTGTATAAGTTATGAAAATGATATATAATTGGAAGTTTTGATGAGAAATGGTGAAATAATATTTTTTGACGATCCTAAAAAAATGCAATATTCGGATATTATATGTGTGTGTGTGTGTGTGGTATTTGGGGAAAAACAAAACAAAAGAAAGAAAAAAATTAAAAAAAAATTGATTATTAGGGGGCTTAGGACCCAGGCGCCCAGCAGGCCAAGCCCAGCCTGCACAAGCTGGAAGCCCGTGTAGGCTCAGTCTACGAAAGCGAGGCTCGGGCGCCTAGTGCCCCCCCCCCCCCTTTCTTCTTCTTCTTCTCCCCTGGTTTTCCTTCCGCTTCTTAGCGAAAAAACAACAACAGCCATGGTTTTTGGCCCTTGTTTTGGCCGTCCGGCAACTCTACTGACCTGGACTCTGACCCTCAGCCATTTGTGTTTCATGTGTGAAGGCTAACGAGCCACGTGGCAGACTTTTTTCATGCAAAAAGACCCTCCAAATCATGCAACAAAACCATTTTTTTGCGGGATTTTCATGTTTGAATAACCAGACTTCACAAGCTTCGTTTTCCTTCATCCCACTGCCATTTTGGACGTTCTTATACTTGTTGGAAAGCCCTCAGACTCCTCTTCAAGCTCCTACAACCTCGGCCACCATTGCACGACCGATAGAAACAAAAACCGCCGGGAAAACACACTATTGACAAGTTTCAAACTCAAAAAACTGAGAAGGAAGTGTTGATCTGAACTTCGAGCTGCTTACTCACCATCCATCCGAGGTCCGTTTTGGACGTATGATAGCTTGTTGAAAAGTTTGAAATGTCTACTTTTAACTTTTGTTTTGTACAAAATAGCAAATAAACTGTAGAAGTGTGTCAAAAACAGGGCCAAAGTGGACTGCTCACCAACTGTGACAGCAGTTTTTTAGAAAAGTAATGTTAGAGGCAACTTTGAACCAACAGTTGAAGTAGATAACAGCATCGGAAAAAGCCGAATTTTGGAGTGATTAAAGCTCACTTTGAGGACTACAAGAAAGTATAAGTTTCAAACTATAACCCTTTGTCAATATGTTTTACCATGCTTGCCAATGTGCCTTGTCAGTTAAGATTCTAGGACTTAGAATATTTTCTGAAAAATCCCTTAGGTTTGCTATGATGGAACTTGAAATTGAAGGTGATTAGGGTTATACTTACTTATTGTTTTAGATGATACTTAATAGATTAGTGTTTAGGGATCTGAAACCTTTCAAAATCAGTAAAATGGACCCTCGGATCAGTGTTGTAGAGAGGGGAAATTAGGCACTTAAAACAACTTAGAAAACTTGGAAATTAAAAATCAGTTTCAGTACAAAGAAGTATCAAATCAATTGACTAACCAAACATAGGTAATTCGAGTTGAAATTTAGTGGGGAGGTCACTGGACATGTCAAGATTGAGTGTGCCAAATTTCACCCCTATCTGAATTGATTTAGTGGGTCAATTGAATACATAATTGATTGCTGGAAACATGCAGTCCGAGAATTCAACTTTCCTGATATCCCTATTAAAAATCATAGCAAACAATGTCCAAAAATTGTGAAATTATAGAACTTTTTGGAAAGAATAGATCAAATCTAGAAATTTTTACATAAATCCAACGGTTGGATTGATCACAGGAAATTTGGAAAATTTATCGCTACGAAGTGTGAACCCAGAAGTTCCTGTGATTCAACTGAAACTTCTGAGATTAAATTAGATGGGCAAACCTCTATGGATTGAGCTGAAATTTGGTGTAGAGATTTCTAAGTATGTCTAGTTTATGCCTACCAAATTTCAGAGCAATCTGATATGGATAAGTGGGTCAAATTAGGCAAACAGTCACTGCCTATCATACAAAATCTGAAAACACATAGTCCCTAAAATCTTAGCTAAAAACACTATCAAATGAAGTCTTAAAATCATGATTTAAAATTTTGGCAGAGGTTTAAGAAGTCTAGAACAGATCTGGAAAATTTGATACAAACCCGATGTAAAGATTGCCCGCAGAAAAATTGAAAAAATTGTTGCGCAATTAGGGCCTTAAGCTAAAAATGTGACTAAGTGTTGTGACTTGGGATTTTGAACCAATTTTGACCCAATTAGCCCATTTTGACCTGATTTGGGCACAAATTGACTAACAATGACTAGGATGACCACATTAACCAGAGTTGACCAGAGTTGACCGAGTTTGACAGATTGACCAAAATGGTTCGGGTCGATCGAAACTGAGTAGGGACAATGAGATTAAATATTGGGATATTGTATGGATATAACTGAGATTGAGTCTAATTGATATAGATTCGAGAAAGTACCATGGGACTGGACTGGTTGTCGACGAGACATCGATGCGCAAGATCCGAGGTGAGTAGTTTGACTCAGGTGTCTTCTATGATTTCTATTTCTTGCATAAAACTTGTATAATATGTTATGGTTTCAATGGTTTCACAAGATTTAAATACATCTTATTGGTTTTGAGATATTTAGATGTACACGGTAGTGAGACCGAGGGCTTCAGGTCCGAGCGCGAGGTCAGGATACACGATGAGATTTGACTCAAGGTCCGAGCGCGGGGTTAGGGCGTATGGTTAATGCACCTACATCCCGACCTGCTTGAGTGACGACACTTGAGGATCGAGCGCGGGGTTAGGGTGTTTGAGAAGGATGCCTAGCTTACGACCCACTCAAATGGCCAGTACGCCTGACTTACGACCCGCTCGAGCGATGACCATAGGTTGGGTTTGTTGAGTTAACCTAGCGTGGATACGTTTTTAACTATCATGGATTTGAGATGCTTTATGAAACTGTTGCACTATTTATAATTGTTTTCATATTATGTCATGCTGTTGGATGCCATACCATCTTTATTGCTCATGTTTACATGCATGGTTTTGAAATAGTGGTTATGGATGACGTGTTGATCTTTCTATTCACTGAGTCACGTGGTTTTTAGGCTCACGGCTCTATCACTATTTTAGGTTCTTCAGTGACAGATAAAGGGAAAGGCGTGGTGATCGCCTGATCCCCTGACGATTTTTTGTCCCCTTTCTTTCGATCTTTTGGTTTAGAAGTTAGTCACTCTTTGTTTGTGTATAAGTGGTCGTGTATGTATTTTGGACGAGACTAATATGTAATGAAATGCTTTCGCTTCGTGTATTGCTTACTTTTGCTCTTAAGTATCCCAATTATTATGATATCGTCTATTGTATGAGTTTTGGAAAGGACTTAACAGTGGTTGAGCGAACTCGACTTGGTGAGAAAGTTCGTCAAACCACTACGCCGGTCGGGCCGCTCTTAACTTAGAGAATGAGTCCCGACAGATCAATTTATAGACAAGGGAGAAAGGTTATGCTCGTGCATGGTTGGTGGAAAAGGTTATGATGGCCTCTCCTTCATGTATGGACTCCCCTTCCACGTTACTTGAGCATGCCAAGTTACTTAAGTGAATGAAAAAGGAGTTGAGTAATGGTTGAGCTTGGTATAAATGGTAAGTATATCACTTTCTTTTTTTTGGGTAAATATGATAGCTTATACACTTTTTGTTGTTACAAATGGTATCAACAGTAGGCAAACCACTTGTAAGGACATCATTTAAATAAAAATTCATTTGAGCACATGAAGAGCTAAAAATTTAGTATTTAGATAATCAGATATTGAGTGAGTAGTCCATTTTTATTATGCAAATTGATTTTCTCATGTAAGTATACATGTGTTCTTGCATCCTTGTTTTCGTATTCATTTGTAATATTTAAATCGTTTGAGATTATTTACTTTGGCATTGACAACAAGCCTTATTAATTGCTGTATGAAATGAAGAAATCAACTCAGTCACATTAAGATTACTTCAGTTATGCACCATCAAATTCAAGATGGATTGGCCAATCCTCAATATATCTTAAGAAATAATTGGCTTTCATCAAACTGTACAGCCAACAACAAATCATGTCTCCTACCCTTAGCTCCCAAAGTACTTCATTAAAAATGTGCACGAAAAGAAAGATTTTATAATTTCTCTAAAAAAAAAACTTATTGATGCACATTAAAATCATACAAATAGTTGCATCCAATACAATAACAACCCATGTGAAGAATTTAAGATATACCGGAAACTAAACGCTTGTTTACATTGACTCCATAACGGTAGGTACGGCTTGGAGACGATGAGAAAAATTTGAACAAGCCTGGCTGGCTGGCTTGGCTCAAATTGTTGCAGTATCCAACTACATACAACCAACATGAAACAGAAAGCTACAGTAAGAAGCAATTGAATGTGAAATTATAATCTACATACATACACATAAACGGTGTTGTAATGTAATATAGCTTTAAGAAAGTACAAGCATGGTAATTTGTACATATAAGGGTGCCCTGGACCTTACATAGAAAATTTGCTCTTTGACAGATGTGCTGCTATCTACTGTTAATAGTCAAATTCTTTCTAACTGGTGTGTCTGTTGTATGTTCTCAAATCATCATCATCCATTCCAAATCAGTTAAACATGCAAAACACAAACAACGAACATACATGTTGAGGGACTGACCATTTACCTAGATTCTTTTCCTCAATCCCCATGGCTTATTCATTTGATACATAACACTATATCACAACATTATTTTTGCAATCCAGAGTTGAGAATGTTTATCAGTCAAAGATCACAAAAAGTACTGTACTGAACAACAGGTTAGGTGTCATCATGGCTCACCTAAAGGTCTTCTCAGTGGCAATCATGTCTAGCACAATTATCTCAAGCAACTACTAGAAGGGAACAATTAATCCTTACTTGAATTGCCATACTCATCTAAAGGTGTCAACAACACTCATCACTACCTCAAGCTACTGTGTGACATTTTTCTCCATTTCGTGGAGACAAACCAGTTATGATGCACAACACCCATTCCATTATCCTCCAGACCATTGTTAGAATTTAGGACACCACTTGCAATCTGTGTCTAAAATACAGAAATATTGTTGCAGCATAAAAGGCATAAATAGAGAAAATGCTTCATCAGAGACAAGTGATTTAAGAGCTATTGTAAACTAAGCTTATAAAGAGGAAGTTCAACCAAATTGAACAGTAACAGGATGATATTGATATAATAAGTTGTGTGCCTGGCCTAATAGATTCTTTGCCATTGCTAGTCATCCTCTCCTTTCTGAGAACCTAGAAAGTGAAAAAGCCAACAAGCTTAACTCATCCTCGATAGCCTGCTTCTCACCCTCCATGCCATGAGTTATACTTTGCAATTCATAATACACACACCATTAGGACTATGCTGACACATTCCCTCTCAACAACAAAGATAGAATCCAAAGCCACTCACCCTCCCTGCCAAGAGCAGGTGAGAAACCTCACCCTTCCTTCATATATACACACTGCTCCCATATTGTGACAAATGAGCCTAACTCATTCCTAAAACCTACCTTTCAAGGAGAGAATTGCCCACAACTTCTACAATGAGCATATGTGCACGTGAATGCACTAGATCGACAACAATGCAGAAGGCCATAAGGGACTAAGACACTGAGTGTCCCACCCATGTCTGCGAAAATCTTGGCAACACTAGTTTTACGTTTGGCTACCAATAATAATTTCAATAATAACACAAATGAATGCCAAAAGCCATAGGTTGTGAGTGCATTATATTTATTATTTCCACAACCAGAAATCTGCATGCTTTTTTCCCAACTCTTATCAGATGCATTGTCATCCTAATACAAAAAGAATGAGAAGCCAAATGCCCTAATTACTACCACATTCTCTTTATACGCTGCCTCATTCACAAACATTATCATTCATATCTACACCCAAATAACTAAAATAAAATAAGAATATGAACAAGCATGTTTAGACACAAAAAAGAAAATCATGCAGAACAAGAACAACCCAACACAAAAGTCCAAAACTAACAAAGACCTTAAAACCTCAGTCCTGTATCAGTGCTGTAATTGTCTATGTCAAGCTTTGTACAGTAGATACCAACAAGCTACTCTTGTCACCTGCTAAAAACATTTTCCTATAAATGATACACAGTTACATAATAGAGCTAATTTTTACTAATAAATACAATTTTCCTGCAGAAATTTTTAAATTGAAGCCATTGCGAAGCCATGTTGTAAAGTTCATAGTAAGAGGACAATAATCTCTATCAGACAGTAATCCCACCCCTTTATTCCTGAAGAGAAACTAAAATTAAAACGTATTTTTAGCCAGTAACTCAACAACATAACTTGATGGATTATGCTCATAGAAGATAAGTTGCTCTCTCACATGGCATTGCCATCACAAGGGTTTGATTTTGCATTTTATTCACACACAAAAATGAAAATTCTCAAGGCTACATATCCAATTATGTAGAGAAAATAAAAGAAAAGAAAGGAAGCACAAGTGATTTACTTGACCAAGTCAAAGTATCCTTCCAGAAGATGTAGGCTCCAGATTCAGACTTAACAAAAGGCTAACTACGTGACGGACAAGCAATTCACAACTATGTTAAAACACAAACAAGGACAATTCCACAAACATCACCTAACAAATTAAAGCAGTTGGTGAAAGGTATTATACGATGTCAAAGCATTGTTTAGACATCAACAAAATCACAAAAAATGGAAAAAAAAAAGTGAAAATAAAATTGTGGAAATATAGTAAATACATAGAGATAACCAAAACATACTGTAATAAAGGTTCGGATACTTTAATTCAATAACCCTTGAGCTCAAAAAAGTTGCTAAAAGGATCCTGCTACTTGCTATGTGAACAGCACAGATAATGCCGTCTGTAAAATGTTAAAGTAGACTAAGCAAACCCACGCAACCATGTGCTTCAAAATGCCTTGTTCATCAAAGGCATGAAAGAAAGGGTTCCAAATGTAATACAGACACAAAATAGCGTTGCATATGATTCACAATAGAGAATTTATTAAATTTGCTCGCATTAAAGTACAACAGTGAATATGGAAAAATTAATATAAAATTTCATGTGCAATTACAAGTCACTTCCACATCTAAAATGCTGAGGAGAACAATGGGAAGCACCTTAATAGAAATAACTATTGACGAGGCTCCACAAGGATGTACAATGACTTTCCGTTCAGCATGCAAGACCCCTGCACAGTTTGAATTATAATACAGAAAAAGTTAAGAATGCTACAAAAAAGTGATTCAGTATATTCAATTTTAACAAATTAATTAAGGAACATATCATACAAATCAGGTTAATTAATCTTAACATACCAAACTACACAAGTCAACAAATTTAACAAGGAGTAGCTCAAATCTAACAAGTTTCAAATTCCACATAATAACTGATTTAGTATATCCAATTAACGGAGTTAGCCACATGAATCTGCTCTATGCAACAAAGCAAGAATTGTGATGTTATTGGTGCCAACTTTGTAATCATCAAAACTTATTGTGGCTAAGTCTCTTCAATACAAATTTTATTTTTTTCTAAACCAAAAAAGGTGTATCATGCAGCCATTGGTTTTCAATTGAACTTATCAAGGCAGAAAAATATCAAACCAATCCAATGTTGACTTTTATGATTTTCACCATTTGATTTCGAAAAAGAAGAAGCCACTAAACCCAACTAGCAAAATCAGTAGTTCAAGACCATAAGGTAGAATTATTATTTCTATTCCAACAAATCAAACCCTTCATTAACTTGATTGTGAACATTTTAAAACTCTTAATCAAATACCAGATTTAAGCATTTGATTCCCAACTAAATATCAGCCAAGATTGTCTTGATTTTGACATTACAATTTCATTGGGCATTTATACATCATGACGACGTTGTCTATTGGCATTTCTAATAATTCAAAATAAGGTTTCCATAGTCAACAACATAGTCACCAATAATAAGTTAAGAATCCTTAGAAATTACTTCAAGAAGGCCTTCATTGTCTTAGAAGAAAAAATATGCCATGTGAGTGCTAGATAAAAATAACATAACCAAATATGCAAAGATCAAGTAGCCATTGTCTGCACAGACTAGATGTGCCATATAAAAGAATTGACACAAGAGGCAGGAACAAAATAATAGACTTATAACAACAACCTTAATCATCTCAGGCACCCCAACAACACAGGCACACTCAACAACCTCAGCTCCAGCGCGTTCTAGCAGAACAACAATGCGCAAGAAAGTTAACAAAGATGAATCAAAGAAAACAAAATTAAAAAAGGGAAGTTGATGAAAATTTGATGCATGAAGGGGAAAACATGAAGCAGAAAGAACATCAAACGAGGCAAGGACCTGCAAAGTCTCACCTAGAAGTCTAATTGCTGCAGAAAGGGTTCCACCAGTAGCAACCAAATCATCAATAACTAATGCACGCTCACCAGGTTGAACGGCCCCAACATGCATTTCCAAAACATCAGTTCCATATTCAAGCACATAATCTTCAGAGATTTTTTCTCCTACAGATCCAAATTTGGTCAGACAGGCATGAACTAGGTATTGGATATAATAACCTAAAAATTCAAAAGGTTTAGACTTCAAGACTGCATTAGATGGCATCACTGTGTTGCCTATGAACGAGGCTTAACATTCATTTTTGCATTTGTCCTGTCCCAAGAGGCACCATAGTACTAACAACAAATACTGCAATTATGGAGTCCCTTTAAGGCTTGGGAATTTTAATCTATAATAATAACAAAAACAGAGGCCTATTTCCTCACTCTCCCCAGTCCCAAGGACTAGACCATCCTGCTGTCCAATCTCATATGAAAACTGAAAGATGCTTTCTTTTCTTCAATACAACAAAACATTGACATGTGATCATATTCCATCTATTGAACACAAACGAACCATGAACTACAACTAATAATCGACGAAGGTTTTTCAGATTTGTTACAAACTTACATATACCATAACATGAATTCAATGCAGCAGTTCCTGTTGCATCAAGGGGTTCTGTAAGTACAAATTCCCAAGAGGAATGAATCATTTTTCCCTCATAAACTCTTTTCTTATAGATAAAATGGTGACTTACATGCAATTAAATATGTTCAACTCAACTAAGACTTTTTCGAACATGAGATTGGCCACATAAATTCATTTCCTCCACTATGCGCAATTAAATATAAAACCTATGTGATCCTCAAAGACTTGTTTTCACAGATAAAGGGAAAACAGATGGGTAAAGAAAGAAAGCCAAACCATGTCATTCATTTGAAACCATAACCAAAATAGTTGCAAGATTTCAAGTGTTAAAAAGTGTTAGTAGATTCAAAATGCCAAATTGGTTACTATACCTGGTAACTTTCTTGGTTTCCGTAGGGGAATGAACTTAGCACCAATGGCTAGAGCAATTGCAGGACCAAAGAAGAACCCTCTTGCCTCAACACCTGACATTAAAATTTGACATTGTTAGCAAAATAGTAATGGCCCAGAATATTAAAGAAGAAGAAGAAAGAAGGAAATAATTGTATTTTTGCATTGAGAGCATCAGTCAGGTGGGCAACTTGAGGACATCTTAATACTTCCCAACAATAGAAAGAGAAAGAGACAGCAAAGGTAGGACAAAAAAGGAGGCCTAGCCTGAAGTAGAACAAGACAAGAAATACGAGGAATTGTGGGCTACAAGGTTGAGATGCTTAATGGAATCAATTCAAAAACTGGCCAAATCAACCATGCGCAAGCTTAAAGCTTTATAATAGTGCACCTAGCTATTTTGGTGGTACAATTTACACTGTATCAAGTGCAAATGGGCTTGGACAGTAATAGAATCTTAGCAAACATGGAAAGAGCTAAAAACTAAAAGTATGAAGAAATAAGATGCTCGTATCATGAATAAAATAGCAAGACAACCATCATTTATCAACACAATGTATGGAAAAGAAAGTATAAAGGCCAGTTTTAATCTAGCACCCAATAAATAAATAAATAAATAAATAAAAACCATTGACATGACGCAAGATAGCCAAGGATCATAAACATATTTAGACAATTCTGAAGATTGATTGTCAGATAGTTAGCTGTCAGGTGAAAATTTGGGTTGTCTCAAGTGCCCGGGACAGTAACCCCTATGGCTACTTCAGCTATTTATCTGCAGGTCACACCACCACTCCAGTGGAATACAAGGAATGGTGCTACGCAAAACTGATGGATTTCAACAAATATGCACCATTTATGCTAGCCAAAAATAAAGATGAAAAGAAATACAGAAGTATTTGTAGGACCCGCATGGGAAACAAGAGCCCCTTTTTTACAATTTAGAACTAAAAAAATAATAATAAAAAAAATCCCCAAAAAAGATAGAACTCTAGTTGCTACTCAGCAAGTACCAGCAGGCGTGCGCGCGCGTGCACACACACTCACACACGCAAGTGTGAAAGGGCAAAAAGAGCAGGAACCCTAGTAAAAAAAGATAATGGGTCTTGTGGAAAAGCTGGAAGAACACAAACCAAACATTGAAAGGCAAGTACAAACAAGCCCAAAATGAGAAAGAAGCACGAAGGAAAGTGAGAGAGAAAGGGAAAGATATAGACATTAGGCTATACGGCAAACTTTGTCATGGGAGCTCCTTTAAAAGTGTGGTATACAAATGTTTGACAAATGAGCCAATCAATGCATGGCCAAATAAACAGAGGAGGTTTGATTATTCTTCAATAAAAGAATTCCAACCAATTTCAATAGATTTTCTAATTCCAAACAGCACCTCATCACAAGCATCCAAAACCTCAAAATCCATTTGGCATATAAAATTAACAGATATTAAACAATTATACATCTTATACCATGACGAGAAAGTCAAATAAACGCCATCAATCACGTTATGAAACAATTTCAATTCAATGTGTTCACTCTCTCAATCACGCAAGCAATAAAAATCAAGGTATCGGCTCAAGTAAAACACACGCCCGCTTACTTATCCCGATCATGCAGTCTTGATCAGCCCAACATGCGCCCTTTTTATTTAATGAGATGCAGTTTTCATGGAAACCCAGAACAGAGAAACTTCTGTTTAATGTATAGAAACTGTACTAAATGAGTGTGTAAAACAGAACATGAGAACAACATAAAAGTTCAAAAAGATTAAAAATAAAAAAAGAAAAGATATAAAGCAAAGGAACAGCCTTAAAAAAAATCTGCCTAAAATATCAGAAGCAAAAAAGTTCATGTGAGATATTTAATTTAATATTTTTTATAAAACCCCAAATACCCATTGATTCATGATTTCTCCCGAGTAAGAAAAGCAGCTAAAAAGGCAACCCTGAAAAAATTATTAAAAACAAAAAATAGGAATCAAACCATAGAAACCAAAACCAACATGGTACATTTTAAGATTTCTAACCAACCCATGCAGAAAAACAAATCAAATAGACTAAAACCTATCTCTCAAGGATTTAGGCAAAAATATATATATATATTTAAGAAAAAGAAACACCAGAAGGAGCAGCCCTTTCACCAAGAAAGAAAACGGAGAAGAAGGGTGTGAAAGTACAAGAAAAAAATATATATATGTATATATATAAATGTATATTACCAGCGACAACAGAGATACCCATGTCTCTGTACCGATCAACAAAGATGTCCACAGTGTCTTTGAACGCCTTGTGATCAAGTAGGAGAGTAGTTATATCTTGAAACATTATTCCTTGAGCAACCAAAACACCAGCATCAGCACAACAAAACCATTTTTAAAAGATATCAGGCAAATGTGTTTGATGAAAGTCCGAAGAGTGAGACCAAATCCAACAAAAATCATCTCCAAAAACATTCGCAGAAGAAGAAAATAAAATTTTTAAAATGTATTTTTTCAAATAAAAAGGGACCTGGTTTTGGGAAGTTAGGAACGACCCTTATGGCTTCTGTTATGGCTTGAAGCCTTGGGTCTCCCTTCAATCCATTTTCACCAGCAAACATCTCTCTTTAGTGTCAAACTCTCTCTCTCTCTCTCTCTCTTCTTCTTCTTCTTCTTTTTTCTCCTCCTCTGCGTGTCTAAACTGGATGAGTCTGAAACTGAATCAGCTGCGACCCTTTTCACTGTAATGATCTAGAGCGAGAGCAGTGGAAGAGGGTGGAGAGAGAATATATAATAAGTTAAAGAGAAACTATATACTTTTGATTGCAAGATCACCACCACCAGGCAAGAAGGCCTAGCTTCTGCTCTGCTTATATAAAATTTCTTTTTGGAGATTTTTGTCTCAAAAAACTAAAATTTAAAATTTAATATATATATATATATATATATATGTAAAGAATTCAAAATGGTCATTTGCACTGTGTTTGTGGGTGTAAAGATGCAACAAATCACAACCATTGAAGTGGGTACTTGAGCAAATTAAGCAAAAATCATTGCCAAAATTGAAGCAAATTATTACTAAGCTTATAACAGGGGAGTTGTACTTTAATTATATCGTTTGTGAACTGAAAATAAATCTTATCTTTTAAGAAACTCTTGTAAAAAGAAAGATTATGGGGCTTTAATCATTTCATACATGTTCCCATGATTGTAAGGGGATTTGGGGATGGTAAAAATAGGGATTTTGTAATAATTAAGACAGCCTTCGGTTTAATTTCTTTTAAAAAAAACCTAAATAACGTGTTTGATTTGATAATTTTTAAAAATTAACGTCATTTTTTAAACTTATTTTTGAATCACATACTTTTTTTTTTTTGGATTTCGAGACAAAATAATTATACATAACTTGTGGGTTTGAATTAAATGACCTCAGGTTTGCAAATCTTGTATGGATTTGCATGTTTTTCTTTTTTGAAAGGAATTAATGACCTCAGTTTTGCGTATCTTGTATGGATTTGCATGTTTCTTTAATCTAGAAATGTGTCTATAAATGATGGAGAATGATGGGTGCGGGGCATTTTCTATAAATGTAAAGGCAACGCCATAAATGATGAGGAGTGGCTCTGAGCTATTATGATTTTTCTCATTTTCAAAAACAAACAAGTATACCAAATTATTTTTCTTCAGGGATCGCTAAAACAACTTTTCGGTTTGAAAACAAGGGGGTTTAATCAATTTTATGTTTTAGTCATCATCTAAGACATCTCCAACACAGCTAAAATGGCGTTCGATTGAATATAAGGCTGGCATGAATTACTAAAACCCTACACCAAAACTATACATTTTTGACATGGATGCCTTCTTTTTTTCTTTTTTCTTTTTTTGCTTTGAATTTTTTTTTCAAGATTAGTTTAAAATATGGTATAAATAATATAAACGCAAAAAATATAAATAGTATTAAAAATAGTGTAATAAGAAGTAAGAAAATAAATCAATATTTGGTGTGAACTTTACATCCAAAATCGTGTAATTTTCATAGTACTTTGATCTAAAAAATTTGAAATGCTCAAAATGTATTGATTGGTATATTTTCTTTTATTTTGAAGGTGAGCGTTTAAATCTTGCCCCAACAAAAACAAAAACAAAAAAAAAAAACCTTACTTCTAATTTCAAATTAAAACTACTCTCATCCTCTTCTTTCTTTTTTTTTTTTAAAGTTGATTGTAATTTATAATCTATTTTTTAATTTAAAAATAAAAAAGAAGAAAAATTTTGATGATAATGTAATTTTTTTAAATGACTAAGGTGGTTAAATAGAAAGGTAAAGTTCATTTAATAAATACGCTTTTAAAAATTAGTTGAAAGTTCCAAAAGTTGGTATTTAGAAAATAAATATCAGCCATTGCCATAAATATTTCTCCGCATCTATTGCACAAGGTTTAATAAGCACTTAACTATGAGGGTGCTTATATCTATACGCACACGCATTGTCTTCATGGTTCCTATTGGAGCCATTATCTTTTTTCTTCATTTTCACGGATTGACCAAATCACAATGACAATGTTGAGTTAAAAGTTAATAAATATAAATCTCATTATATACTTATAATCATTAAATGAATTAGCAGATATTTTAAAGAGTACATTGCAATTTTTATTTAATATGAAACATATATTACATTATTTGTTGTCATATTTAATATTTAGAGTAAGGTTTATAAAATATTTTTATGGTCAAAAAGACATTGCAACAATATAATAAACATAAAATAGTAGAATTAAGGGTATTCATCAACTCAACCACCCTGCCTAAGGCCACTAATCTGAATCTTTTGGATTCGTTTGGGTCGAGTTACATTGGTTATTTAGGTTGGGTTAACTTTCAAAATATCTAACTTGAAGGGTTTTTAGTTAAGTTGCATATTTGACACTTAAAAACTTGAATATAATCGATCCAACGTAATCTAACTTTTTTTCTTTTTTTTTTCTTCTTGTTATTTTTATTTAATTATAAATACTTTTAAGAGTAAATAAAATAAGTTCTTGAAACATTTCATATATATATATATATATATATTAAGTTTTTCTTTTTATTTATTTACTTTTAATATAAATTAAGTTTTTCTTTTTAAGTCAATATTGAGTTCATTGTACTTTATTTTCTCTTACCTTTGCTTTCTCCTTACTTTCTCCTCACGGCACGATAAATTGGATCATTATTTATTTAAAATCTCGAGTTTCATTCGTTTTTTAGTTGTTACTAGTGTATATTTAGAAACAATTTAAAATCTCAAAACTCTCTGCAAGATAATCGGAATCATAAATCATTTATTTAACCAATTTGAGGTTTTAATATTTAAAAAAAAAAGATAAAGCTTCGAAAAGGGAAAACTGAAAAATATAAGAACTTTATACTATTGTTATTTGACCGATTCCGCTACCAAACTTAAAAGTATAGAATATAATATCTTTTTATATTGAATTATCGTCCCTAGTAATGGTTTTATCATATTTAAGAATTATTTTAGAATAAAAAATGTAATTAATTTTTTAAGATTTTGCATAAATTAAATGGATAAAAACTTATGTAAATTCCATTGACCACAAGAAAAAAAATGAAGGTTGTGTTCATTTAAATTTAAATTTATTTTTAGACACAAAAAATACAAAGGAAGTTTTTGCTTGTTTAGGAAACATTTTGAAGTAATTTCTTTGAAAAAAAAATAAATAAAAGTAACCCATTTTCAAGAAATAAAAGGTAGGTTATTTTTCAATTAAAAAATATTTTCTTATATTTAACCAAATATTGCCTAAAGAATAACATTTTTGTATTTATTAGAAAACAGCAATTTCTTTTCTTTTTTTTTTCCTAAAAACAATTATAGGTCCATCAAAGAAAACACGCTCTTCTGTGATTTTGTTTTTAATTTTTCATTTTCATTTATATTTAAAAATAAAAATAAAAAGTTAAAAAAAAAAATCTTATTTGGTTAATTAGGACTTAAAAACTAACTTTAGAATTTGTTTCTTAAGTAAGAATACAAAAAATCGAAAAGCAATATTAATCAGTTATAATAGCAATTTCATTTCTTCACACCAAAGCAAAGGCTTATTTGGTTTACAATTTAATGAAATAACTAATTATTGACTTTAAATCAATTAAAGAATCAGGTTTTGTCTTATTCACAAAGCTAAAGTCGAATCGAAAAATAATTTCTTAAAAATTTGAAAAGAATCCACTAAAATATGTTCTCATGTAATATTTGTTTCTTAAAGCGTACTGAAATGAACTAAAAAAAACTATTAAACAAACAAGTTTTGGTGTATTAGAAAAAGAGTTTCATTTGAAAAAGATGCAACAATCAATCTTAATTGATTGAAATTATATTTAGATATATTTTTTCTTATTTAATTTGTATAAAATGTAAAACAAATCACACATTTTTTTTATTTGAAAGCTTTTAAACTATTTTAAAAATTTATAAAAACAATAAAAAAAAAATCATATTCTAACTTTCTGTTTGCTATTTCCAAATTATACGCCAAGCGCACGCATCTAAAGTTTCAAATCAGTGCAACTTTTGTTGAGAAATAGAGGGGGAGGAAAGAAAAGAAGGGGCAAGAACAAAAAGACAATAAAAAAGGTGTGCCACATAAATGAGGAGGAGGAAAAGGGGCAATTGAGTCAATGCAGCACACGAGGGTCAAAAGGGTAATCGATTAGCGCAGCGATCGATCCCACGAACGAACGTAAATTTTCATTTCCTCGGGGCGACCGAACCTTCAGAAAATCGTCTCCTCTGCTGGTCCCAGATTTCCTTTGGGCCCCACACCACCCTGTGCTGACCTGGCAGTACACACACAATTTTTCTTAAAAAAAAAATAAAAAACTTAATTCCCTACTCTCGGCCGCATTCTCCCACCGTACACATCTACACGTGCTTCCCATCTTAAGCCGTAGAAATATACGTCGCACCTTATTTGTTCTCGCTACTTTATTTTCTATATCAAATCTTTGGACATAATTAAATGATCATAATCTGACACCGCGGTACGTGCGTACAGTCCTTCATCAGCCGTACATCATTGGAATCGTTTCAAAGATATTCTGGTCTCTGTTTGTCGTTGACTCTTCTCCACTTTTTTAATTTTTTAAATATACATAAAATAATGCGTGTATTACCTTCTTGTTGTAATAACGGCAAGAAATATATATATTTATCTCTCTTTTATATTTATACATATAATAACCAGCAAGTTGGTGGGACAAGTCAATTAAGATTCACATTATTTTATTATTAATTCTCCACAGAGCAGAACTTTGATTTTTTCTGCTTCGGAGATCATTAACTTCATTCAAGATTCGGCGATGATGAAAATTGATTTCTCTCTCTCTCTCTCTCTTCTTTTCTTTTTGAAATTTTTTCCAGCACAAGGGAGTGATTTTTTCTGAGAATGATATGCATTGAAGGACAAATACACTCTGACCGCTGCCTAGCAAAGACAAGAATAAGAACAGCTGTAGACAAAATAAACACATTCCTGAATCCCCTAAACAAGCGCACCCAAAGAATAATCCGCGCACAAGTTAGATATAAAGGCTTGGGAACTTGTTATGAGTTGATTGCGCACTTCTGACTTGTTACCATCTGTTGCAGCACATACGAAAAATTTCTCATACAAAATTTGATCAATATAAAAAAAGTATAAAGAATTAATAACCAAGATGAGAAAATGACACCAAATTTAGAGAAAAAAAAACTAAGAAAAACATTCATTATTATGTTGAAAGGCTCGATATAGTAGAGAATAGTGAAGATTAGAAGGGATTCAATGCCCCTTTTGTTTTCTATGGGCAAGTACTTATAGGTGTGAATATTATTTAATTTCCTAATATTATCATAAAACAAATTGGTAATTACCAATTCAATTAGAATTTTGAAATATCGCCTTTCCTTTTTGACAGGTATGACTTTCCTATGATAAAGCTAATCTCAAATTTTTTGGAATGGGTTTCTATTTTGGACATCTTCCCTTGTTTTGGTCAAAGGTGATCAAAGCCGAGGATGAACACATGAAATGTTTGTTGTATGCTTCATACCGTGTGTTCGACATAGTTGTTTCACTAGCCATTTGGTTCGTATGCTCGGACTGCTTCTATCTTTAGCCTCCATGATACTTTATCTCTTTTGTCTCGCTTGCTTGAATACCATGGATTTCACCTTTAATGTGGTTTGACTCGTAAATTATCCCACTCGTGTCCTTGGACTCATCTTCTGTAACACCCCAACCCCCGGATACTTGTCTTACATGCCATTGATTGGACGTCTTCGTCTCTCACCTCGAGACGGAATCACGTGCGATCACTCCCACCATCAATATTTGGAGACCAGAACATTACTTTTATGTTTTTTTTTTCTTTTCTCACACCATCCCAACAAAATATCAGAGTGCAAAAACATAAACAATGCTATTATGAATGATTTAAAATGGGGATGACAGGTCTAAAAATAATAACATAATTAATCTCAAGAAGATGATATAACAAACTCCGACCCCTTGGCCTGAGTTCAAAATAAATCAATAACTAAATGATTGGCCCCATGGCCGAAGTCAATAAACAAAACAACTAAATATAAATGAAATGTAGGTCTCATGCCTTACAAACGTAAGCAAAAGTAAATTCCTACTACTGTATAATCCTAACAGTGGATTGTATCAGACTACTCCAATGGAAGCCAATTATTTGCTTGTGAGCAATAATCTTTAGTGGTTACCTAAAAAATAGATTAGTGGGGGTGAGCTCAAAAGCTCAGTGGATCTTACACAAAAACATCTCAAGTATTATAATAGTCAAAATACAAACATGCAAGCACTTGTAAAGCATTAGACATTTCAACGATTCAATTCGTTAGGTTAATGTTAAGACTGAAAGGGGTTCTCCCTCGGCATTCTAACTTAGGTTCGAAGTACTCAATGTAATGCCCAAGGCCTGTTTCACACTCTAAAACCCTATCTCAAGATTGATGTCTCACTCGATCATCAACTAGGGAGCGAAGTCTCATTTAGACTCTCAGTTTCATTTCAAACAGAGACCCGCTTAGGGCTAGGAATACCTACGATGATGCTAGATTATTGCGACAGTATCTGCATCATCGCGCCGATACGTGGTTAATTCTCTTTGTCATCTTTGATTAATGATCACAAGCATATCCACATTTCAAATATCCAATATAAATAACCAATGGATATAAATACACAAATTATCATGTTTGTAATCACATTAATCATACTATTCATTGCATGACATGCATAGCATAGATTCTAACATGAATTGAACATTCGTGCAAGGTATGTATGCTAAAAACCACATATAATATAAACACGCATTCATAAGAATCACATACATTCCTAGCGTGCTTCTAAATAATAATTAACAATAAACATACAACCATATTCAATGTTCAAACCAAAATAATACTAAAGAGTTTAGGTAGTCACTTCCACCTAATATTTTTTTCTCCTCATGTTCTAACTACTGCCTCGATGGCTCGAAATCCTTAACCTTAAGAATTAGAGAACATTTTTCAGTATTTATCATGTTTTTAATATTCCAGATTCTAAGTCTAATGACTTGTAGTATCGTAGTTGAATTTTGTGCACAGAAAATCTAATAAACGAATTGTTTATCTTGTTACCGCGATAGTCTTAGTGTCACCGTGGTAACGTGAGGTTATTTTCATAATGTTACTATGTGCATCATTGTAGTAGTTACAAGGTATTCTAAGAATCGCATTTCGGGCACATTTCCCATTTCCCTTGTAACTGAAACTTCAATATACCAAGTTTATGATTTAAAACCAATTATTTCAATTGTTAAAATTGCTTTATACATCTCCATTAATCGTTTCGCCTCTAACAACCCTTTTGGATCACTTACACACCTACTGTGTGTTGTTATACTAGGAAGAATGATTATCACTAAAAAAATATTAAACAATTATTGGTTTCGAACAAAATGACGTAATTAGTATGCCTCATCGGGTTTAAACATTCAAAACATGAAGCCTAATGAGCAACAGTTAATTATACCTTGGTGTTCCCTTTGTTCTCGGTGTGTTCTTTTCGTTCCCTCCAAGAACACTGTTTTGCTCTCCGATGGATGTTCTGGACGGTTTCAGTGTTATTGGTACATCAAAGGAGTGTGCAAAATCTTAAGAATCATGGAATAGTGATAACAAATTGGTATACTTCATGAAACAGATACCTTTCGTTAGTATTATTGCTCAGAGACCTATTGCAGTTTGATTTCTCGGCAACTGGACCGTTTCTTCCTCCCTCACACCGCATGGACTGTTATGAGGGGGATGTACACTACCAATTCTGACTGAAGCTACGTATGGGAGGGGAAGAGTTGATAGTGGTGGTTACGTTTTCAGTGAGCATGGGTGACTAGGGTTTTCGAGTGAGAATGAAGGTGAACAAATGCGACTGCGAGTGAGTCCAAGTGATTAGGGTTTTTGTGCGTATGTATATATAATATCAGTGGGCAATTTAGGGTTTACGGAGTTCTTCAAGCTTCCATTTCTAATTTTCAATCATAAGACTGTGGTCACAAGAGCCAGGACTGCAATCTTGGCATACCCTAATCGCAGGACCATAGTCTGGGGACTGCGGTCGCACGTCACAACCTTTTTCTATCGCAAGACACAATCCTCACTCGAACCTCATTTCACGAACTTGTGGGAATGCAAGACTGCAGTCTTCACCCATGGGACCATCGTCCTTGTGCGGACCAGTTTCTCTTCTTTTTTTGTTGTTTGCTCTTTTCACTTTGTATTTGTTTTCTAAACCATAGGTTATTATAATCTACCCTCCTAAAAAGAATTTCATCCTCAAAATTCGAAAATGATTACATGTTTATATGATGTTTTCTGGTCAACTACTCCCAATGAAAAGTTCTAGGTACTTCTTTCACATTTCGCTCTCCAATTCCTAGGTGGCCTCTTCCATTTAACACCTCAACCCCCACATTCTTTGAGTATTGGACATAACCACCATTCTTTGACAGTGGACTTAACCATTTGGCGACTTGGGTCCATGTTACTTTACAAGTGACACACACTTGACTTTCTATTTTTCAATACCTCATGCCTTGGAGTAAATTCAAAAATACCAATTTCCACTTAATAAAATCAAGGCGATTAAAGATAACAAAAAATTCAACTCTTTTATTCATAAAAAGAAAAATACATAACTTTCTAATGTAAAGGTAAATTATTACATTGTTGATCAAAGAAATTCATAACCTCTAAAATAAAATAAAAATTCAGCGGAAGAGTTATTCAAAATTGGGCAACATGCCCTTACATTAAAAGGAAACTTTACAAAAAGATAGAAACTTGCTAAAATAGAAACTATCCAAATTTCATAGTCTTCATAATTTAATTTCCTGAAAAAAAGAAGAAGATGGGGTGAGCACAAAGCTCAGTGGATCTTTTTCAAACAACCATTTTTCAAATTCAAACCAATAACACATTCATATTTCAAACACTTGCATACATTAGACGTTTCAAACATCCATTTGTTTAAAGTTGAGACTTTAGACCAAAAGAGTTTTTTTTAAGCCCTTGATGTTCTTAACAAAGTACCTCCTTAAAGTAAAATATAACTTTTCTTAGCCAATTTCATTTGACTTTTGGACTTCAAGGGAACTTATCCACCAATCAAGTATTTTGGTCTTAAAACCATATGAACTTATCATATGAAAAGAACATCTATAGCAACCCACATGTTTGCTATGATGGTATATGGTTATTTTCACCATCTTCTTTTATTAAATCTTGAATCATCAATTAAACTTCAGAATATGAAACTAAGATCAATAAAATACAGAATATGAACAATCTGAAAATCAAATCATAAAACAACCATAATCATACATCATTCCTTGAAATAAAGCCTAAGCATAATACCAAACATGGCATGAATATTATGAATGCATAAATTCACCCATGTTAGAGAAATCACTTCCACCTTATGATGCATTCTCCCCAAAGTTTGGACAAAAGTTCCCAACGTACAAGCGCCAAGAAAATCACCCACGATGAATCCCCAAACCAAGAACTTCTCACACACAAGAGGGAAAAGAAAGGTGAAAAGGGGTGCCAAGAAGAGTGCTTAGAGAACAAGAGGAAATCTTAACTCTTGTTTCTTGGGATGAGATGAATTGTGAGCATGGGGGGTTTATATAGAGTTCAAAAGGGTAGAGAATGACAAGTTTGTGGTGTTCTCCTTGTAGGAAACTTGCCAATTCTCCAAAATTTCATGCCTCCTAAGTATAGGAGAATAGCAAGTGTATTTGGATATTTTTTTGAAATTTACAAACTAATTTTTGAATTTTTTGGAATCATTTTTCTCGAATTTTCAATTAATTTCTTGTTTTATTTTCGGAGCCCCAGATCTGGACCGTCGGATCGTCCTCGAGCATAGCACGTGGATCCTCGTTCGCAATCAATGAAAACACCTCAGATCTAAACCGTCAGATCGTCCTCGAGCACAACATGCGAATCCTCGTTTGTGATCAACAAAATGCGCCTAGACCGTCGAATTGGCGGATCGATCGTGGGCTGTTGGATCTTGATGTTCGGTGCATCTGGGCATTGGTGCAATTTTGATTTCATTCGTTGGATTTGGCGCATCATAAACCGTTGAATTGTGGCGATTCAGTGATCCTGTGCATTCAGTGCGGGCTTGATCGTGACCGTGGGATCTTAGATCGTGCAGATTACACGTTTCTGGTTGTTGGATGCAGTTTCTAATACCAAAATTACTTTCTAAGGTTTCTATTATCCAAGTTTTGCTAATTATAAACTCAATTTCACTTTCTAATTTGAGTAAATATGGTTTATTGCACATATCCTTCTATTTTATTAATTTGCTAATATTTTCCCCTTTCTAACTCTTTAATATTGTATTTATTAGATATTTTTTTATTTTTTCAATATATTTTATTGCCAACAATTAATTATCCATATTTCTCTATATTTTTCATTTCTTCATTTTATATATATTTTTATTTTTAGACAGATAAAATAATTATATATATATATATATATATAATTCACTCTACTTACTATACATTTGATAATTAACTCCATAATTGTTCCATTATATACATAATTACAAAATAATTCTTATACAAATAATATTTAATGATTCTACTTACCTTATATCATTTGTTTGATCATCCTAATTCTAAGATTTCATTTGCCTCTAATAATTTTAGAATCTTTCTCAATAAATCCTATTTTCTCATTTTTCCTACATGATTTTCACTCAAGAGTCTCAAGAAACTGTTACTTGCTTGTCGACTTTATTTATTTTTAAGTTATTTGACAAAATTATGTGGTATTATATTCCAGGTCATGTTGTCTCCACAGAACCTTGACTAGAGGAATGTCCTTGGTTTTGAGACTCCGTACTTTACGATCTAGTATTCTGATGGCTGGTTCTTCGTAAGTAACGTCATTTTGTATGTTAACTTCCTTCCAATGTATGATGTGAGAGAGATATGACTCATATTTTTGCACCATCGATATATAAAATACGATGTGGATTGAGGACATTTTGTTTGGTAGATCCAGCTCATAGGCATATTTATCGACTCGCCCAAGTATTTTGAACGGTCCGATGAATCTAGGTGATAGTTTTCCTTTGATTCCAAAATGTTTAATCCCCTTCTAAGGGCTAATTCTCAAGAACACTCTATCACACTCTTGGAACTCTAGAGGTCTCCTCCTCTTATTTGCATAATTGTTTTGCCTCTGAGTTGGGTCAATCTCTTTTGTATCTATTTCACCTGTTCATTTATCTCTTGTATTAGGTATTGCCCTGTAAGTACATGATCTTCAAAGTCTGCCCAACATGATTGAGATCTATAGGGTTTGTCATAGAGAGCTTCATACAGGGCCATTTTGATACTCACACGGTAATTGTTATTGTAAGCAAATTCTGCTAAGTTCAAGTATTTGCTCCAATTACCCTTGAAGTCAAGGACACATGTAATACCTGAAATTTTAGTATTGTAATATGTAACACTCCAACTCCCGTATCTCTTAAGCAGTGTACATTGCCACCGTTCTCTTGACAGTGGACTTAACAAAACGACGGGTCGGGCCGGTGCTACATTACAAGTGATACACACTTGTTCTTTTCTTTTCAATATCTCATGCTTTTGTACAAAATTCAAGAATACAAAACTTTCAATAAAATCAAGGCAAATTAAAAGAGATAAAGAAATTCAAAATATTTTATTCATAATAGAAATTGAGAGTACTAAACTCTCAAAAAAAAAACTAATAATTACAGCGGAAGCCTCTAAAATACTTTTCAGTAGAAAAACACAAAAACTATGGGCAACATGCCCTAAAAATTAAAAAAAAAATACTGTAGACACTTTCTAAGAATTATCTATAATCAACTGCTCCATGGTTTCATGTTCCTGAAAAATAAGAAAGGAAGAGTGAACACATAGCCTAGTGGATCCTTTTCGAACAACCATCTTTCATATTCAAACTCATAATACATTCATAATTCAAACAATTGCATACATTAGGCATTTCAAACAACATTTTTGTTTAAAGTTGAGATTTTAGACCAAAGCGTTTTTAAGCCCTTGATGTTCTTAACAAATTACCTCCTTAAAGTGAAATATAGCTCTTCTTAGCCAATTTCATTGGACTTTTGGACTTCAAGGGAACTTACCCACCAACCAAGTACTTTAGTCTTAAAACTATATGAACTAATCATATGAAAAGAACATCCATAGTGACGCCATGACCACTATGATGGTACGTGGTTATTATCTCTATCGTTTTTGATATGATTTCTCAAACATGAATTAAAACTGAAATACTGAAATAAACATGTAAAATTCTAGAACTAAAGTTGAAAATCTTTGAATTCAGTGAAAAATACACAACAATGAGTATGCCATGAATTCAAATAAGAACAGAAGGGTGTTCTAGAAATCACTTCCACGTTGTGACGCTTTTTTCGAAATTTCAGTAGCAATTCCCCCACGTACTAGTGCCCACGAAGATCACCCAACTTATTTTCCCAAATTGAGAGAAGAACTTCTCACACACACAAGAAGGGAAGATGGGAGCTGCCAAGAAGAAGGCTTAGAGAAAACAAGAGGACAATTCAACTCTTATTTTTTTAATGATTGAAATTATGAGCCTAGGGGGGTTTATATAGATTTTCCAAGGGAAGAAAATAGAAAATTTTGTGTCATTCTATGAATAAAACGCCCAAATTCTACCTAATTTCGTAATTTCTAATTTCTAGAGCAAAAAGAGTATTTTTTAGATTTTTTCTAGATTTTAGAAATATTTTTTGGAATTTAGAAACTATTTTTTTTGAATTTTTCAGATTTAATTTCGTATTTTTAGTAATTTTAACGTATTTTTTCATAATTTAAATTTTGAATGTTATCTGGTTCCTCGGATTTTCCTCGAGACACACATTCCAATTCGAACGAAGCCGTTAGATTAATCTCGGATCAATCAACAGAAATCAGATTCTTGATCTTATCCGTTGGATTTCCTCGAGCGCATCAACGATCACGATCTAATAAAAAAGGCTTTGATCTGAACCGTCCGATGATCCTCAAATGCATCAATGTTCGCGATCTAATCACGCAGCTTTGATCTTCGCCGTTGGATGCACCTCGGGCACAGCACTAGATGATCATCTTACCTTGAGCACGAATCCTGGCCGTTGGATGATCATCGATTGAAGTGTTTAGATTTGGTTCGCCATCAATGAACTCTTTTCTAGCTGCATGATCATCCTCGAGTTACGTACGCGAATCTCTGGCCGTTCGATCTTGATGATCCAGTGCACCCGGGCATTCGTTTTGGCTTTAATCCCATTCGTCGGATTTTGGTTGATTGTTTTTGGACCATAGGATGCATTTTAAGTTTATTTTTTTGATTTTTTAGTCGAATTTCTTGCTTTCATTTCAGATTTTTGCTAAATCTCGATCCCAATTGACTTTCTAATCCCGTTTTCATCAAAAATTGAACAGATCCTTATATTTTTGGCTATGATATCCCATAATATACATTATGTTCATATTTTTTCTTCCTAAAAATCTACTAAATTGATTTTTATCCCTCATTTAAGACTTGCCAAAATTCTCATTTGTCAATTCTATATAATTTTCTAAGTAAAAATTCAATTTTCATATGAATTTTTTGAGATGTTACATAATACCCGAAATTTGAGTAAAACAAAAAAAAATTTACTGTTCAAATATATGGTTATTGCAGCGTATTTACTGTTTAAATATATGATTACTATAGCAAGTACTGTTTTGTCGGTAGACAACATAGCTTTCGGTGGTTACTTTAGCTACAGTAACAGGCACTATAGCTACAATAACAAACTATTCACCACTATTTAGCTTCGTCTTTTTCTGCCAGAAAATTCTATATAAACTCCCCCCCCTCTCATTTTGAAAATTTATTCTAGCAAGAAAGAAATAATTTCTTTGCTTACTCTCTTTTCTTGTTCTTTAGCTGTTCTAGACAGCGAATATAGTAGTAGGAAGGGGAAAACCCCAATTTCTGCATAGCAGTAGTAAAGATCTACTGTTAGGCACTACTTTTGAAGCAATCAGAGGGCTCTACTGATCAAAATAAGTATAATAACTCTACCCCAGTCTCTATTTAAGATTGAAGATGTCATTATTCACGTATACATAGTCTACTGTTCACAAGTACAGTACTGTTCACTTTTACTATTTAGTACTGTTCATATTTAATGTTCACAAATACGTATTGTTCATATATACGATACTGTTCATGTATACGGTACTATTCATGAATAGTTGTTAAATCACATTTTCAAAACGAAGATCCTGAAGACTGAAAATCAAAGACTTGAAACAAGTGAGAATAACAACGCAAGGGTTCAAAAGAGTCTACAATTAAGGTGGGAGTGGTTACCCTACTCTTTAGTATTATTCAAATTTTAATGCTGAATATGTGATGTTTACATTGTTTGAATGCCTAGAAGTATGCAAGGATATTGATTTAATAATTTTCTTTCTTTTTAATTTATATTGCTTATGACCGAGAGAGTATACTCTGTATTTGCGTCTTGTACGATCTTCTATATCAGAAATCGAAAGTCATTATTTTCATTTATGAAAATATTGATTGATGATGTCATACTGATGGAATGTTTAAATATTGATGAATTATTTATTATGCTTTGTACACAAAAATAAGATTAAATAAAGAATTCAACCACGTATCGGCACGGGGACAGATGTCCTTCGTGTGTGTTCCTTGCAGAATTAAAGCTGGTTGTCAGGATTGACACTAGAGTGGACTGGGTTTGAGAATGATAACACTTCACAGAGAAGGGCTTGAGTTTCAAGATTGATCTCTCTCCCCAGATCTAGAGCATAGAGGTTAATCCCTTTTGGTCTAATTAACGACTGTTGATAAATAAATGTTTGAAACGCCTAATGAATTATAAGTGTTTGCATGTTCAATGTTTTATTTAAATAATGCTACTGATGTACTGTGTATGATCCACTGGGCTCTTGAGCTCACCCCACTCACTCTTTTTCATGTAACTATTGAAGACATTGCTCCTACCAAATCAATGTAAATCAGTAGTAGTGTGTCTCATAGTATGATGATAGTAGAAAATGAACTGTATTGTAGGGCTTGTGATCAACCATATTTTTGATCATGTCAGATGTCGATAGTATTTGTATTATCAAAAGTTGGCTATGGAGCCCACAAAATTGTTCGTGATTTTGATCATAAATTAATGTCTTCAGTTATTGTATAATCCCAAGGTTATTACTGTTATGTCTCTAAACAACTAGAATTATACTTTATTTTGCACCTTGGGATATGTTCTGGTGAAACTAACATATGTTATAACTGATGTAAAGAAAGTAATATCCCCAGTTCTTAGATAAAAATCAGGATTGACTGCACTCGAAGGTAATGACGTCTCAAGCTACGAGACAGCCACGTCGCTTATGACGGTAGATGCCTTGGGCAAGGATTAGAAAAAAAATTGTTGATAAGGTAAGTCCTTTAATTTTAATTAATATAAAAAGCCTACCTCTTGTTTTGGAAATTAAAATCATTTTGAAAAATTATTTAAAAAAAAGAAATATATGTTTTTCAAATGTTTTGTTTCGATACAAAGATTACAAGTTGAGCTGATAGTGGGTAAGCCTTGTCCTGAGTAAAGCTAAACATTGACAAGGAGATGGGTTATCCCGTTTTAGAAAGCATAGTTGCTAAGTAGACTTCAGTCTCGTCGTCTGATTTGGAAGTTGTCCCACCAGCTCATACGAGTAGTCGAAGTTGAAGAACACACTTATTTTCTATAAAAAAATCAAGAGGTGATAATTAAGGGAAAAAAACTTACTACAATTTAAAGTAGATGCCAAAGGTGGTATCAAGAATAAATTAATATTGTCAGTTTGAAAAAATAACCTTTTAACGAGGATTTGAGACCCTAAGTTTAGGGAAGAGACCTTAGGTAGAAACTTGGATGTTGCTAAGGGTGGCATAGTGGATCATAAATAAAAGTTTTTAGGTCATAAGTTAGAGACTGATAATGTGTGAAAATAAAACACTTGTTTGGTCAGGGCACGAGATTGGGAGGATCCTGTATCTTTGGTTCTTATGTGGTATGAGACGCATAGGATTCAGGAACCGTGACCGTGTATGTCTTTCTATTTGGATTTATATATTCGATGCTGTCATTTCGAAATGTCTGCTTCCACTACTATTTCACCTCCCAAAAAGCAAAGTTGGCTTGATGAACCACAGTCAAGGAATTCCTATAGTCATGACCTTCACCATTTTCGCAGAGGGGAAGCTCAGGGTAGTAGGACACTTTGGGAAGCCCTGCCCTGTAGCGCAGAGCGGCCATCCCAGTTATAGAGGAATCCTAGACTCGGAGAATGATAGACCATGTATGGTGAGTAATCGGTGGCTTTGGACGAACTTATTTTCCTATGTTTGGCTGGTATGGGACAGTCAAGTGTAGTAGAGCTTGGGAAGCCCTGGACATCGAGACACTTGCGATATTGTTTGGGTACAACTTTGTCCTGGTTGAAAACCTAAGTGGAAGGGGTGGAGTGGATCGAGACACTTGAACCTGAAAGTTTAGGTGGAAGCTTGGAACCTTGTTGTATTAGCTTGATTGTATGATTGTGTACTATGCATGCTTTATTCCTTATTTGTTTTGAAACCAAATCCTGTACCCATGCACAAAAAGAACATAGAAGCATAAACTGTTAGGCCACTGAACAAATCGAGGACCTAGAGACATGAATCTAGAGTCATGAAAGTACGAACAATTAATGAGGCAAATACTAACAGAGTATTAAATTTATAGATAATGGCTGGAATAAGAAGGTACACTACTCGATCTACCACCTCTGATGAGAGTGAACAACGGGAATAGGAACTGTCTGCTGGAATGGAGGCCCAGATGGAAGCCATGATGAATGAAATGTCACAGAGGGTACTAGATCAACTATTGATGGCACTTCCACAGATAATCCCTCAAATGGCTCCTCAGCCTCAAGTACCTGAACCAATGCAAGTTCAACAGACAACAACTGTGGCTCAAGATCCTGAACGTTAGAGGGCTCAAGAGAATTTGGAAGATGAGAAACAAAAGAAGATGTTGATAGAGCTATAGAAGCTCATCCCTCCTTCCT